>JAPMOR010102267.1:1496915-1556906 GCA_026543865.1 Argiope aurantia | reverse complement strand
AATTCAAAAAAGTAAAGATGGTTTTCTAATAGTGAATTTATTGCTCTATTAAAAACAAAGCAAATAACGCTAATTCATAAATTATAATGACAAATTTAGAGATAAAAATAAAATTGCGGAAGAAAGAGAGCGCAAGCCAAACTCGGACATCTGACAATAAAGCGCCAAATAATTGCAAGCCTGAGTGAAAATTGTAGACAACTTCATGAAAAACATTGTAGTTGTTCAGTGGAATTCTCGATTTGACGTTTTTTCATTTATTGCAGAAAAAAACTTAATTTATTGAAAATGTCAAGGCAAAGGGGCCAAACGAGCATAGAGTTAAGGAAATTGATTATTAAGCATACTGAAGATGGAAAGTCTGTGCGAGAAATATCGGAGATTGTCAAAAGAAGTCATTCCATGGTTCATGACATCATAAAACGCTACAAACCAATAATCAGGTGGAAAATAAGCCTAAAAAAGCCCATAAGATTTTCACCGAAGCAGATGAGCGATATTTCGTGAGAAAAGTGAAAGTAAATCCCTTCCTTAGCGCTTCAAAGCTAGCTATTATTGCTAAAAATGAATTAGGGAAAAAAGCTAGTCCATCAACAATTGGAAATGTGCTCCATAAGAAAAATCTCAATGGAAGGAAAAATGTAAAAAATATGTAACTAACATAAATACAATTTAATTACAAAAGCAGGCAACTAACCTAAAAATAATTTAAATCAAGAATCATCCGTTGATAATAGCTGTCAACAATCAGAACACAATACGCATGCGTGAATTTTCAACGCCAGTTACAGTAACGCAAATGCTTGAATTTTTCTACGCCAGTTGGGGTAACGCTATGCAGATTAGAAATTTTTAATTTCCTTTATTCTGTTTTATTTTAATTCAAAAGTACTTCAGAATGAATCTCAAAGATCGATTAATTAACAATGTTTAATTTTAAATGCATCAAATATCAAGAAAATAAACAGAATCGTTTGAAATAATCGGCCGAAAAATCTTAAGCCTAGCCTCATTAGCGTAGGAAAAAGAAACAAGCCTTACTCATATGGCGGTTGGGAAAATGTGAGATTTTTTGGCGGGAAAGTTAGTTTTTAATTAATAATTAAATTCAAAAAAGGGACCCCAGGTGCACATTCCCGACCTCCAAGGTATACATGCACCAAATTTGGTAGTTGGTCAAACGGTCTGTGCTGTAGAGCGCCAACGCGCGCACGCACACACACACACACGCACACACACACACACAGACACACACACACACACACACACACATCAAATCTTATGAGAAGATTGAATAAATTCAAACATCTTTTTCCATACCTTTTTTTATCTTTAGCAGTTAATATCCAATTAATAAGTCTAACCATTGGAGTAATACCTGTTCCAGCAGCAAGCATTATAGCAGAATCGCAATTCAATAATAGCGTTTCAGAAAAATTACCAGCATAATTACTTATCCACAAAGACTCCCCTGAAAATTTAAAATTAAAACGATTAGCATTGGGTGTTTGAAACTATCAACTGTAGAATTATAATCTAATCGAATCAAATGAGACAGTGAAATGACAAAAATTAAATATTCACTTTTAACCAAAAATAAAGTTATTTTAATTGTAAAGTATTCCATTCTGCAATAATCAAAAGACATCTAGCATTTCATAATTATTACAAATTGTTATTTAAAAACTAAAAATAAATCGAATTTTATGGTTCTTTCTGAAATATAAAACGACTTTTAGAAACAAAAGCATAAAACACATGCAGAACTCAAAACAGTATTTAAAATAAAATAACATTTATTACTAAATAATTACAATCATAAAAATATAGTCACATTTAAAAATGATTATTTTATATTAATCATTTCAAAATACTTCGATTGATTAGTTGCAATGCACAATCCATCAAAAAAGTATCCGGACATTCGTTATTGTTCATAATTTAGAAATTTTAAATTCAAAGTAAAAATGTAATTAAATTTGAAAAAAATGTCCTCTTTAAAAATAAGCAAATTGCATTCGCATAAGGAGCCATCAGCATTTTCCTTTTCTTTTTTTCATAATCTTCAAATTCTCCAATAACAACCCCTAATTTTCCATCTTTTACCTGATTCTGTATAATGAGAAATACCCAAATATAAAAGTTTAGATAAATAGATTCAAAATAACCAAAGACACGAGTAATAAGATTTAGGATCTGTTTCAATATATGCAAATATAGGGAATAATTAACTCTATAAATACTTTCCTTTATTCAAGTTTTCATTTTAGTGAATACGGTAACTTTGCTCATAGAAAAAAAATTATGTATAATATTATTAGCATTGATAGATAAATAAATAAGAATGCCAAATCCATGCTTTTATTTGTACAATTAATTAGAAATAAATAATTGATAAATAGTATTTTGACCTATTGTATAAAATAATAAATTTTTAATAAGCTAGCAATTAATATGAATATGACAAACTTAAATTAAAAGTTCTTTTAATTTAAGTTAAACTATCAAAAAATAGCACTTGAAAAATAAAAGTCAGACGCTCATTTTCTGAAAAATTTCCTTATAACTGAAACATAAAAACCACTATGCAGTTGGGTTGCACGTTCAAATTTCCTCCAAACGATACGTTAAAATCAATTTTTACTTAATCTTTCTTCAACAGAGCGCGTATTAAATTTTTAAAAATAAGAACCGAAACGTTCATAAGCTTTTATTTCATTAAAAAGAAATATTTCGAGATAGACTAGTGACACTGCATAATCCAATGCACAAGTAGTTGCTTTTATATTTTATGCAATGTTTTAGTTATTCATATAAATTTTGTAACAATATTTATGTGAATACATAAATATTCAATGTACAATATTCTACATAAATTTTGTTCTTAATACAGAATTATTCTTGTGCTTTTTTTTTCTTTTATTAAAAATCATATAAATCATGTTTTCAATCGTAATCGGCTCTCATTTGTTTCAAACAAAACCACATTTGAAATGTAAGAACAGAATTTGTTACGTGCATCGTTTTCCTTCTCTAATCTTTGCATTTATTTTGAAAGAAAAAAAATTCACTTTATTTAAAGCAACGTTGAAAGACATGCTTCGATTTTCAATTCCATTTTAATGATTTCTTTTATTCCTGCTAAAAAGTCCTTTCGGGAAGTTGAGAAGCCCCCCCCCCCCCCCAAAAAAAAAGCAGTTCTGAAAGCTTTTGGGTTTTGCTACATATCTTAAAAGTTACAAGACAGAAATGGATAAAATTGGAATACTGATGTTTTAAGTCTTGCTCTTTCTATGAGCATTAAAATTTTTATGAATTTCAATTTTACAAAATTTTATTTGTAAATTTAAAAATTAATTAAAAATATAAAATACGTTTTCGTAATTTTAAAAATAGTTTCCTTCTTGTTTATTGTGTATTTTAAGGCATAATAAAAGCTATTTCCAAAGAATCTTGAAAGATATAATTATTTTTTATCATATCTTGAAAGATGTTTAAAAAAGAAGCAGGAACTCTCATTTAACATAAGGAATTCAAATTTTCATGCTTATTGCTTATAACTCATTAACCGTCAATTCAAAATCTTAAATGTATTTCAGCTATTTTAATCTAGAGAATTCAGAAATGAATTAGAACTTAGATGTTGCTATTTGGAAAAATTGACTTCGTGTAAATCTAAACATGAAGATAAATCCTCAAACGAAGAAATATTTCATAAACTTATAAAGCATATAGTTCTTTCAATGTACGGTAATCAGCTTCAGAATAAAGAGTAAAGTCCGAATACTTCTTGAACGGACTGTAGAAGAATGTCCGCCTGTATGACTGTAGTGTATATTGTATTATTTTTGTATGCAGTATTTCTCGAAAGTTTCCACAGTATTTCAGCACAAGAGAACTAAACAATTTAATCTGTTCTTGATTCAATATAAAATTTTATTACTGATTGTATATAAAATTCTAAAAATCATTGTTTTAAAAATATCTTTATAAAAATGCAGGTTAATAATAAATAATAAAAGCTCACCTAAGTTACACTGATTGATTACAGGAGTCATTATACCCGTAGGATATATTTTTATCATTAAAACTAATCTGCATCCATCTAATTCATCACACATATCTGTTTCGACACCAAGGGATGAAACAACAGGTGTATAGCTCCTAATAACTTCTATACCTAAAAATTTTGTTAATATTTCATATGTTTATCAATACATATCAAGAATGATTTAAAACATATTTGAAAATTTTAAGAATAAAAGACTACAACTACTATGAATTAAAGATTACAAAAGACAAAAGTAAATAATTGTTGAAATATTTCAAACAAGATCTGACAACCAAAAAATTCTCATACGGAATTCAGGAGCATAAACATAAAATGTTTTGAACAAAACTTTTCACAGAAAGAATTTTCTTCGTTCAGATATAAATGAATAAATCATATTTAAAGTTTTGTAACATTTAAAACCATCAACTATATAGGAATCTTATCAGGAAAGAAGAATACAAAAAAGATGTGAAAAGTTTATAAAGACAAATAAATTAAAGAAAGGTAAAAAAATTCCTTCGGTTTTTTTTATTTTATTATTATCATTATTAAATACAAATACACTTCTACAACAATTAAGAGAAATATAAAAATACTAGTTTAAACAAAACTTGATCAGTTGTTAAAACGTAACTGCTGAAACTTTTTTACCCCACACAAGATTTATATAAAATTTCATTGAAAAAGCTGATGTATTATAAATTCATAATAAGAAAATATGCAGAATGAAGGCGAAATTTATTAAACACCTATATAAAAACGGATAAAAAAGATTTTTCATAATCATGTTAATTCTATCTTGAAAATCAGCTCGTATCATTTCAGCACTGAAGTCATTTACAATTAGCAATGATTGCCTTTTAATAAAATTAGCATGCTCATTTTATAGATTCATATTCATCTTTTCCTATATAGTTTATCACAGTTAAAGTTTTTACTATATTCATTATGTTTTCTACTAATTCTCACCAATGTTTATGCTCCCCCCCCCCCCACCTTTAACATTTTCTCATACTTACAATACTTTTTGACGGTTTCTTCACACAGTCAAACTTCGCATAACGAGTGATTTGCAAATTGAGCAAGACAAAATGTAAAGTGACTCGTTTAAAGAGAGATGTTTCACAGAACGTACAGAAAGTAGACACCGTAATGTCACATTTATCTGTATCAATCTAAGTTGAGTGCTTGTTTGAAGAGAACCTTTATATCTACATGGAAGAAATTGTGATCGAACAGCATGGTCGAAAACGACTCCGAGGAGTTTGAACAATGCCCTTGAAATCTTAATCGACGAAATTATGTCTCTAGCCAAGATTAATAAGCTAGAAGTAGAAGCAATGCTAAACTGCAAGAAAAACGTAACCAGAACGAACGACGAACTTATGGAGAACCATACTGTGTCACAGCAAAAAGCTGCGAATAAGATTTGATCAGGAGAAGAAGTAAATATACTCAACAAAGCAACAACATTCCTGTGAAATAAGGGAGATGCTGAAAGCACGGGAAATTAATGCATCGAACGTTGAGAAGCATCACCCAAAGACAGTAGATAAGCGCGTTACATATTCATTTAATGATAATGCTGTGATTAAATTTTGAAGCTTAGGTAAAGACAAATGTCTTTAGAAAACTTTCTTGTAAATAACGCGTGCGTTATAAATACTAAATTAAATAGTAAAAAACTTTGAGTATTTTTTCTCGGAATGGATTTTTTTATTTTAAATGGATGTCAATGGCAAAAAGTAATTCGCTTAATGAGTGTTTCGTATTACGAGTAAAATTCGGAAACAAATTATGTTCATTAAGAGAGGTTTCACTGTATTTCCATATACTTATTTAATTATGTAAGAGTGTCTAATTATTTGCATCCCACCCCTGAGGCTTCTCAAAAAGTGTTAATGACAGGAATTATTATATCCTTCTTCAGACCAAATTACAATTATAGCTTAACTATTTTTAGAAATACGATGATAGGAAAAAAACCACACTGCTAAAATTGAAAAATCATTTTTAAGCTAAACAAAATATAGTTTTAAATTTAGAAAACTTAATCTTCTTCGCAATTTTAATGTAATTAATTATTCTGACTAAGAATTATCAAGCCATTCTAATATGAAAGTACAATTAAAAGTGCAAAACGGATACGAAAAATAACGGTCCAGAAGAAAATAATGAGACTTGCACAGAATGACTTTTTCAATTTGCTTAAATTCTCTCGCAATAAATACAGGTTAGTGAAATAAAACATCAAAAATTTATAAATTTTTCAACAAAAATTTTTAAGCTAGCACATTTTAAAAAAAGTAGTTAAATGAATTAAATTTAATTCAGTTGTTTTCCTTTTTCTCTTTTTTAAAAATTGCTCATTTCTGAATTAAAAATGTAATTATTTTACAGCACAAAATTTATAATTTTTTAAAAATTTTTAGTTATATTATTTTAGTGATTTTGCAAAAATGTGCATTTAAATATTTATCTACAGAGATATATTTTCTTAGAAAGTTTCAGTTTATTTAGAAAATTTTACATTAAATATTGTTCTAAAATACTCATTGGGACTTTTATTTAATCTTAATATTAGGAGAAGCAAACCAAAATAAATAATTTCGATAAAGAAATTAAAATATTGATTTTCTTCATTAAAGAAAGATTTCATAACTGAAAAAGAACCATAATGCTATAAAAACAATTTTTATTAATATGCAAATCTGAGTAAAGATTATAAGACATTTTATTCTTCCAATTCAAGCCTTTATTAGCCAATTGCAACGCAACATTCGATATACAGAAGCACAGGAACTACAGGAATCCTTTTAATTTCACAAAATATTGGGTTGTTCGGAAAGTAATTTCATTTTTCCCCGACAGAGGATTTAATTGTATTTTTTTGCACCCAACTTCACATTTAAGCCGTATAATTTTTATATGCTTTGAGAGCTCATATAGCAAGGCTTGTGTGTGAAAAATTCTAATAAATTCTATGCAGTAGTTTTTGGTTGGTGCCCTTTTAAATATGGAGAGCAATAAGCAGCGTTTTCGACATATCTTACTGTTTTACTACAGAAAGGGTAAAAATGCTGTTCAAGCCAGAAAGAAATCGACCGATGTGTATGGAGAAGGTGTGTTGACAGTACGCCAGTGCCAGAACTTGTTCGCTAAATTTTTTAGACGTTAAAACCTTCACCTCAAATGAGGAGGTCAAAAACCACCTCGATTGGTTTTTTGGCAGCAAAGATCAAAAATTTTATGAGCGTGGAATTACGCTACGACCAGAAAGATGGCAAAAAGTGTTGGACCAGAACGGCCAATATATAATTTAATAAAGTATTTGTTTATTATACGAAAACTGTCTTTCATTTCCACAAAAAAAAAACGAAATTACTTTCCGAACAACCCAATATCATTTTTCACACTTATGAATATTTCCCTTTCAGAAAAATATGTATTACATAATTTGAAATGCATTCTAGATAAATAAAAAATTATAACTAGTAAACGTACCTTCAATATATGATTTGATATGCACGTGACTTCCAAGAGGAACCCACATTTTAGTTCCAGGAGGTAGAAGAAATGTAAATAAAAATGTATTATGATTTACAGGAATTTTTCTTGTCAGTTTGCATGACCAAAATATTACTGAAATGAAAACAAGTGCTTATAAAATTAGTGCGAAAATAAAATAAAATAGGCATTTTTTATTAATCAGAATTTTTAAAAAAAATATTACGTTCATCTGAAGGCTCAAAAACGTTCCACGGAATGTTCTGAAATGGCACAACTTGGGAAGACTCAGAATCCACTTCATCACAAGCAAATTTCCCAATAACAGCCTTATATTTCTTTTTTAAAGTAATTTCTACGAAACTGTTGTCCTCAGTTTCAACTAAAATTAAAAATGCATAATATTTTATATTATCGCAATATTATTACCGTTAATTAATAATATATAATTTTTTATATAATATTAATGTCAAACATATATATATAGCAATGATATTCATTTTTCTTAAAGACGTTAACACATTCACGGACAGTACGGTTATATCCATCATTTGTATGTATGCAAATGATATAAATCATAAATACAAACGACAGCTATGTCAGTCAATAAAAAAAAATTTAAAAATGTGTGTGGGGGGGTGTTGTTTTCGCATCCACCAGGATATATAAATATTTTGAAAGAAAAGTCACTTTAAGTCAGAAGAAAAAAACATGACATTGCTAGTTCTACCCATATTTTAAAACTGTCCATAAATGTGCAAAAATAAAAATATCTACCACGATGAGAAAATATTAAATTCAAGTAAAAATTAACCTTAGAATAAATTTAAATAATTCAGACATCGATCATGTGTAAGACAATGTATTTTACATACAAATAAATGCAATTAAAAATTTTCACTGCATCTCATTCATTTATTTTTCAAATAAATGAATGCAGAAACTTTTTTGGTTTTCACGGTCGTATTTAAAATTTTTGTCTTCTCTCTAATATAAATATGAATAATTAAAATATGCCTTAAATCGTCACAGAATTAACATGAGCACTCTTTATTAATAATCAAATTTAAAAGAAAAATTTGTTTCCAATGATCCCACATTTACAAACAAGTTATGTAATTATAGTAGCTTAAGTTTAATGTAATTACAGTATCTTTTAACATGTTTTCAGCACGAAATTATGATAATCGTAATTAATAATTTATATTAATGATTAGGATATTTTCAAAAACTGTGAACTAACTTCAAATCCAAGAAAATTCATCCTCTAAATTGTTAATTAAAAAAGTTATTCTCTCTGACCTTGCTTATAAAATGAAGGAATAAAAGACAAAAATAAAATTTAAAAAATACACATAAATTATAAGAACTCAAGTCTAATATAAACTATTTTGTGCAAGACATGCAATTTCTTGTAGAAATGCTATAATTTTAGGTAAGCTGTAGTATAACTATCAACTTATTCTTCTTAACTTTTGTCTAACATACTTAAAACTAGGATTCATTTGAGCTATATTACAACCGACACTACCCAAAAAACACATTATACATTATTAAGGTTTCAGCAAAAAATATATTTCCAGAGCAAGATCAATATATTATACCTATCATTTACAAAATTACATTATTATATAAACACTGTAAGCCTTACTCCAACATTTTCCTTAAATTATTTACTAAGATGCTGAATCTATTCATTACTTAAACAATATCATGAATAATGAACTACAGTTCTGCAGAATTAATAAAATGCAATTCTTCAAGCTATACATATGTTGAATGAACCATGAAGGTCCACAGAAAAAAAAATCCAGTATAAAATAGATTTGTTTTAGTGTCTTATCTCAGTGGAAGGAAAAAAGAAAACTTAAGTATTAAAAAATGAAATCGCTTTAGTGTCTTACTCTAGTATATAATGTTCACAAAAGTTAAAAATAAAGTGTCTTTTTTTTAATTAAGGATGCAAAAACATCTTTTTGTATTGGGGAATTATTATATATAGATATGATTTCTTTAAGTGAAAATAAAATCCATGAAAATTTTAAATAAGAAATTCTTCAAAATAATAAAATCTTTTCTATTTTTTGCCTACTTTTTTCGCGAGTTTTGGTCTCGTCAACGTCTAGAAAATGCGAATTTATCAAGTCAAAAGAAGCATTATGCATACTTTTAAAAACAATAGAAATTTTTTTATATATTTCTAACTGTCTTACCTTTAAAGTTATCTTCATAAGCAGTAGGAAATTCTAAAAATGCAAAGGAAAAAAAAAGATTAATACAGATAATTTTTCTTATTTCCAAAATAAGCTAACAAAAATGTATGAATAATGCAGATTAAGATTCAGTACAGTGAAAGTATCAAGATCTTTAGGTGGCATTCTGACAATTGTACAAGACCAAATTTAAATATTCATAATTTGCAAGCTGAAAATTTAATACAAACAATTTTACATGGAGCAAAAAGATCAAGACCAAGTCAATAAGCTAATGATAATATAAATTATTTTTGAATCCCATAAATCAAAGTTCCCATAAAAAGGAAAAACTCAATTTAATTTCGATATATTTATGCCCCGTTTTCTGAGCCAACACGAGGGTTATTTTGAGACGGATCACGCAATTTTCATTTGCTGTCAAATGACAAGAACAATACCTGAGATGGCATCCTCTTTCTTCCCAAACTTCTGCGGAAAAACTGAGCTCTATCGTTGAACTTCACTAAAGCTTTTAGGCAGCTCTTTTCTTTATCACATGATATTATATGTTAAACTAAAATACGGCAATTCAAAATTTAAGAAACGATTCATAATTTGGTGCGTCACAGTTTATGAATATTACATATAAAGGTTGGCAATACGATAAACTGTTTTCATCACAATAAAGCTTTAAACATAACTAGTTTCACAAAATATAGCAAATTCAGAGAATATGATGAAGATAACACAACTTTTCATGTGATACAAAGAATTCTTTTAGCCAGTTCTCTACTTTAGCTTAACTGCATCATAGCAACAATTAATACGAAAATCAGTATAATTTGTGGTATTACTATTCTGTGGATGCAATTTATCAACAAAGTTTTTAATAACATTCAAGCAATTATATTAATTTACAGTTTTGATATTTAGAAAATTCAAGGTTAATCCTCCAATTACTAGTCTTAAAGTACTTACCAAAACTTATTATCTTCTCAGGCGAATCGTTAATTCTTATGAACAATTTTCTGTCCACTAAATCAGTAATAAGTCCATGCAGATTTAAAGCTGAGCAATTAATAAACAATTTCGTCATATTTCCATCCTCATCAAATCTGGGAGAAAATATCATATAACAATTAAAGGCATGATTTTAAATAGAGAAACATGATTCAAACAATGAAAGTAAATATAAATAAACTGAATCCAATACATTGAGCATAAATATCGTTATCTTCCGAAACTTAAAGCTTTGAAACATTATGAATACCGACTATATTTTGAATTACCTCTGAAACCTAATGATAGTCAAGACTCTTACTGTTGTCATTTTAGCATATACAGTATTAATCTCACATTTTGTTCTGCTCTTATAACACTTCTTGTTAGTCCTGTCAGATTAAACTTAAGTAGTAGTTAATATAAATTGTTTCATGTGGTTAATATTTTCCCCCAACTTTTATCCCTTTCCTCTGATCTCTTAGAAAGTGCAACAAAGAAATGGTAGTATATATCAAATAATTAACTAGAATATCTACATGGTAGAACGTTCATATTAATTTCTTCATATTAATCCATATTCATTCATTTATTATTAATTACTAAAATTAAATTATACTATTGAAATTTATATTAATATCAGTTAATTCATTTTTAATTATAAATATTAATTCACTTATATTAAAATTAATTTCTTCATAGAAGAAAATGGTCCCAGAAGTTAATCATAAATTTTATGTAAAATAACCTGCTAATGTGGTGCAAAAGTTTGGAGAAAGCGTTGTTGACTCAAGTAGAAACCTTGTCATCTGGGTCACAATTCAAAATTATGAATCCATCTCAAAATAATCCTCGTCTTACTTAAAAACGCAATATAAATAAAAAACGAAATTAAATTAAAGTATAGATAATAACAATTAACCATTAAGAATTAATCGCTTATAATATGTTAATTTAACTTCACTGCCATACTGTATAGAAAAGTCTTGTATCACATCTAAAAGTGGTATAACATGAGTTTTTAAAATGTTCAATAATACAGTTTCATATCAAATTTTCTTGCTCAAACTAAAAATTTATCACGCAACATTGATAACGAAAAATACGTTGTGTGCAGCAAACTTTATTTTTCAAATTGCTAAATTCACAAATCTGCTATAATAAACAGAAAGAAAAAAAAATATAAAAATTTAAATAAAACTGAAACACAATTGGATACATTCTATACATATATAAATATAACAAGTGCCAATCACAATTTATTCTACACATATTTTTCACAGAATTTAAAACAAAAACTGTACACAATATAAAAATTGTTATACAGTTTTAAAGGAAAGCCTGAATGCTGCTAAATAAATATAAGGCATAATTTTTTTCTTATTTTTTTAAACAAAAAGAAAGGAACCATAATGGAGGAGAGTAAACATTTTTTTAAACGATCCAAATTAATTTTGATCAAAAAATGAAAGAGTTAATGATAATACATCAACATGGAGATACATGCTTAAGAGGAAATTTTTTTTCTAAAATTTTTTTTCCAACATTAAAGGAAACAAATAATTTAAATATCTTGAGTTAAAGGAAAAAGCAAAAATGAGAGAAACATCATAAATCGAAATGAAGTCCTTTAATAAAATTAAATAATTAATTTGTCAAAAGATCAGAAAGTTCAGAATTTGCTCAATTAGAAAAGTGACCAAATAAAATATTTTGTAAACAGTAAAGAGGTAAAAAAGAATTGATTACTTAAAAAAAAAAACCATAAAACAAATGTATTTTCTCCCCAGGAAAATTAAATTAGTTCTACTTTCAAAATTTATATAAATGAAACATAAGAAAATAAAAGTTATTTATTTCCTTAACGCTTTTATTAATACTTACAATTTTCTCGAAGCTTTATATTTACTTAATGCTTATATTAGAGTATCATAAAAATTCTGGATTAAAAATGTCAAATTTTTTAAAATTAAATTCTCTAGAGCTTATTATTACTAATAAACATATTTTTCAACACTTCATATAAGGTTATATGTTCAAAGTTCATACATTTAAATGAAATTATGAGCTGTGTGACAACAGCAAATAAACTTAACTATAACCAGCTACAAACTTTTCAGAATACATTTTTTTTTGTACTTCATTTAAATGTAAAATAATTAAAGCTTTACAAACAAACCTTACTGACACTCTGGATGCATCAGACTTTGAATAAGGAGAAAGAGACCATACTGATTTTCCTGCAGTAGTTCTTTGAATATCAGTTACCATTTCTTCAAGTATTTCAGAAGCTTTTTATAAAGAATCAGCAGTTTTAGAGTGAAAACTTTACAAAACAATAGCATTTTTAAATATTCATTTCTATCTATAATTTATTTTAAAAATATAGTTAATATAATAATAAATCAAGATCAAGAAAAGAAGTAAATTCATATGAAAAGATGTTTCACGTATTATAACCAAAATTTAATGAAAAAATACAATATAATTTACATCACAATGTTTAAAACTGTCGATCAGTTGTTTAAAATAAAAAAAGAACTCTCCTTGCTATTTATCATTAATTAAATAACATAATTTATGAAATAATAAAACTAATATATAGGACATGAAATCGATTAAATGAGCCTTAATATAATGATCCTATAATTAAATATTAATCTTTATTTAATTGTCAGCAAGTAAACCTTATTCTGTCTACAGCAGAATATATTATTGTTCATTATTAGTTTGAAGCATATTAAAAATAGTTCTCAATCTTCTACACTTTAGATAACACACATATTACGAAGACAGAAATGTTTTTTTAGCTGGAAAATTTGTAGACATTTGAGAAAAAAATTTCTACAATAAACTGCCAGAGCACATTACTGCAATTAAAGCTATAAATGACTGAAACTCTTATAAATCATACTTGTAGATTTAATACTATATTTCAAAACGGCACAGACTAATTCATGCATATACGAGAGTTATCTTTTAAATAAAGACCGCCTTTTAATAAGAAAAATACTAAATATCATTAAAAATATTTCCCCATATTCTACAAACTTTTATTTACTTTTCTGCTTCATACTTTCACCTTGTTTTCCGCTTTTATTCAAACAATTGTCACATTTTTCAGCAAGTTTTTGAATCTCATCCCAACGTTAAAAATCTGCCGTCTGTGAAGAAGCCTAATCCATGACTGCAGTTTTCACTTAAAGGATTCGCTGACTAACAGGAAATCCTTTAAGTACCGAAACATACGAACACATTGGGACAAACTGGATGGAAATCGGATGCAAGGACTGGACTAGTGAATGATCCAGCTGATCCCACCAAAAAGAACTAATTAGACCTTATATTTGTGCAAAAGCATGTAGCCTTGTACTGCCATGGAACAGCAACACATCGAAAGTCAGTAGGCCACGCCGTTTGTATAGCATGACACTCTGGAGTTCTCAAGGTTATGTAATGAGCATCAGAATTGACTGTTGCACCTCCCGGCATAAAATACTCTAACAAATTCCTTTCATGTACCAAAAGACAGTTGCCATGGTCTTTCGTGCTGAAACAGTATATGGCTTTCACTTTGGTTGGCGCAATGTGTATCGTCGTTCAATTAACTTTGCTTGAACTCAAGAGTCACGTAAAGCACCCAAGTTTCATCTCTTGTAATGATGTCGTCCGAAAATTCATCTCCTTCATTACCGTATCGAGTCAAAAAATTATAAAGCATGGCTCGATCTTTTTGTTTCGTGATAAACAGAACGCAGTTTTAAAATCTACTGACAAAACACAATTTTCATTAATTCAGTTTTTTTTTCTTCGGGACAATGGTGTATAAACTGGTATTAAAACATAAAGAAAATCAATTGAGGGATTTAAAGTCATGAATCGTTGGTCCTCTTGCATTTTGTTGATCACATCATGAACCCAATTTTTAGAAATCGGGGGAAATCGGCCAAGGCATGACTTATCATGCACATTAACCTGATCGCTTCTGGTCTCTCACCCACTTTCGATTTTTACTGTCATTCATAGCATTATCACCGTAAACTTGACAAATCTGATGATTATTTTCCACTGTTACTAAGTTTCTTACACTCATGAATCTAATTTGAAGATCGTATCTCACAGTCGGCTGGCAACTCAAATTTATTAGACATTATAGACTTTTAGAGCTCAACGCAAAGACAGACGAGATTAACACAAATGATATGAATGCAAAGCATGCAGAGAGTACACGCACATGCATACAGCGGCGATCGCGCGTCATTATAACACTCATTTATAAACAAACCTTATATTAAAAAATAACCGTCGTATTTTTAGTAACCGTAAGACATTTCATATGAGTACTAAAAATATATACATAAAAGTATTAAATTATAATTAGAAATCCATCCAAACAAGAAAAATGTTTCTACTGTCGATAAAAAAGTATCAAGAATGCAAAAAATATTACATTCAATTTCAAAAAATTTTTTACAGTAAAACATTTTGACTTTATTTTTCCAAGGCTTTATCAGGGTGAAGATCATTTCTGCTGTTTGATTTTCTTTGATTTTTTCAGTTTTTATAAAAAAAATTTCCTGAATTTTTACGGATGTATCTACAAATGATCTCACTTCATTTCTTCTACTTTATTTCACAATAGGTGAAAAACAATTTCTACTTTTTTAATTAAAATTAATTAAATACACTTTAATGCTCAGAAAACAAAACAAAAAGTCATTTTCACTAATAAGGTCTCAAACAATCTTCACTTTCGTAAACATTTCCCCATTATTTCCCAAATATACTAATCAATAAATGCAAAACTAAAAAACGTGTGCCTATCTAAATAAGTTTTTAGTTTGTTAATCATATTTCAGAAATGTTTGTCACAGATCTGCTCATGGACAATGTGCATGCAATACAAAAAACCCATGCACATTAGAAGGATGATTCAGAATGAAATAATCCAGGTGGTCTATTTTTTTATATTCTAATCTTTCTTCCCACATTTTTGAGACAGAACTATGCTTATCGACCAAGAAATAATAAAGGGAGGATATACAATTGTTTTAACTAAATTGTTTTTCTGGGAGGATATAAAATTTCTAAGGTGTTGGAAAATATATTTGCAAGTTATTAAAAAATATTTTAATGATACATAATCCCTAAAAAGTGATATAACCTTACAAAATTTAATTTTTTAAAGACAAAATATTATTCAATTTTACCTTTAATGGTATAACACTTTTTTCGAAGGATAAAATGAAAAACCTTTAATTGTTATAAAGGAATTTGCTTTGTAATGTAAAATCATTTAAGAGATACGGCATTTTCTCGGAAAATAACAACCCTTCATTAATTAGTATGCAAGTCATTAATATGATTTTGAATAATATTATTGTCATAATATTCTTGTCAACAAAGAAATTAAGCCGCAATGCTAAAACTGCATAACAAATTTAATTTTTGGAAGAGAATCAAAATTAAATAATACTGTAGAATATGAGAAAATAATAAACTGAAATCGTATCTACTTCACGAAGAACAATACTTACATTTAATATCAGAAACAATTGGAATCTCTTTACTCTCAATGTTTGAAACAGTTTTGCACTCTTTATCAACACTATCAACAACAGTAATAGTTTTCATATGCTTTACTTTTGATTGTTTTAAAGGTAGGAATTTAGGAACTGAAATGAGAAAAGATATGATATTAAAGGAAAATCAAAATATAGAAGTTAATTATGCTCGAAAGATATGACAAGTGATAAGATTGTGAAATACTAAACTGAAAATAGTTACAGAATCATATTTGTATTCAACGATTATATTTGTTATGTATACTAAAAATTATTTTTATTCAAACTATCTACTTTACATTCGCATCATTTTCTAGCTTACAACAACATATCTTATAAAAATTCAACTAAAGATGAAAGTAATCAGAAGTTTGTCAATGCTGATGAAAGTGACTTTTCCAACTGGATATTTTAATTAGATGAAATGTGTGCAAGTGCACTTAAATATTGTTCATTTTGAAGGTTCAGAAATATGTAAAAATTATAGATTCAACTTTAAAAAACTTATTTACATTCTATTGAATATTAAAAATTTGAATTTCTAAGAACAGCATAATGTATTAAACTACTGCATTTTACTATAATATTACATATGTTTATATGCATGCAAAAAGAATTGATTATGTAAAAAATTTCAGGTAATATTTAAAACCTGTAACTTGATTACCTCCTCATGACTCATCATATATCAATTTAAGTGCCCCTTGATTTTATGGTAATAATTAAAATTTAATAGCATTATTCATACCTACAGATAAACCATTATTTGCAAGTACAATGCACCATAATCGCAAGGCCAGATTATTAAATAGAGAAAGTGGGCAGCCTTGGGTTCCCACAATTTTAGGGAGCTCTAAGCCTTCGAGATTTTTTCTGATATTTTGAAAGTTCATTATTCTTTTGATTACATTTAATTACAAAAGGTGTGAAACTAAACATTCAAATTAAAATCAAGACCTGTTTCTATTAATTTTGAACAGTTATTCTAACAGCATTCTTGATTAATTATCATTTGCAGTTTCATATTATGTTAAAAATCTTTAAAAATATGCCCTATAATTAAAAAAAAAATGTCTGTTTCAGTTATTAAATATTACTGAAACTGAATCAAGGAAAGTTTCGGCGTTTTTTTAACACTCTTGTTCACTTTAAAATTTTATTTATTTGTGCATTTTTTTATACGGGATATAAATGAAACAAACTTTCTGAAATTTTGGAGGGAAAAGGGAGGGCCCCGAGATTTGTACTACAAAACTGCATTTATTGCAAGAAAATTTTACGCTTTTGCCCTAAGTATTAACAGAATATTTACATTATTGACTTCGGAACGCTGTTAACTGCAATGAAATATTTAAAATCAGTGATGGGGAATAAGGTATCCTTTAGAACTCGTCGCAACTGCACATTTCATTTTTTATTAAGAATATGAGGTGTTTCTTCATTACTAAACACTTCAGTGAACCCTTTATCAAAATCAAATTAAATCATATTCACGGGAAACTAATACCTAAAATCAGACAACAGAGTATCGTTTGTTTCTATTGAAATATGGTAAAATCTCGCAAAATAACATTAAAATTCATAACCTTAAGTGCAAAAAGAACAAGCTAACAGGGGGAAAAAATCTACAGAAGAAGCTTTGAATTTCATTCACAACTGCATACCTAAAAATAAGCATTTCCATAAACAAAAGATGATAATTACCATCAAGTGACCATGATTTCTTCAATATGCCAATAAAACACTTTTGCAGCATTGATTCAGCATTTACCCATCTATGAACCTAAGAAAACATCTGCAGTGAATGAAATACTACATAATAAATCATAATAAGCCTGTTGTTGTATGCCTATAAATGAAATATTCATTTTCCATATTAAAGAAAAACAAACTGCAGTATAAGAGCATATTTTTTATAACAAAAGACTAATAACTGTACTAAATAACTTTTTTTTATCATTCCCAAAAATCTAAAAAATATAGTGAGTACTAATATTCAGAATGCTAGTTTCAAAATAGGTATCGTCATTACAATAAATAACACAGTAAATAAAACAAGTAAATAAATAAGAGGGGAAAAAAACGCAAAAAAAGTGATAAATATGACAATGTTTCCTATAGAAAAGATTTAAGAACACAACCTAAAGGATAATCAGAATTAAATATAATCTAATAGTATTTTTAATTTTTAAAAATTTGTTAATAGTCTCTTTGCATAATGCGTAGTCTAATACTTCTGTTTGCATGACACGATCTCTTTCATTTTTGCATCAGAGTGAAAATTCAATAGTTTGCCTCGGAAAAATTTAAATTCCGAATTTTTGGTTTTCAAAATTACTAGAAATCTGTACTAAAGTAATAATTAAAATATAGAATAAAATACAGCATTTATATTTTAAACTAATTCTTATAACTTTAAAACTGAATAAATATAGATAATTTGTTTTTCACTTCCTTCTCATGAGAAAAAGAAACATTATAAAGTTACTCTATTCCTTTCATGTTTTTTCAAAGACTTTTACACGCAAGTCAAAATATTCCCTTCTGTCAGCTATAACTAGAACAGCTAAAAGCTTATAACGTTCTTTCGTTTTGGACTTAAAAAACACCAGATTAGATTTGTTTTAACAAATTACAGAATTCATTTAATACTTAAGGACATAGCCCAAGTTAATTCATTCTACATAATGTATGTACATATGACAATGAAAAATAATCTGGTCTTTGAACTGTTAATTGCAATTTTAGCATATGAATATAGTTTTTAGATTGATCTTCGACATATAGGTTATTAAAGAATACATCATATCAATTTTAGAAATTAACATGGGACACACATTTAATGTGTTGTTTATTTTATTAGCAAAACAGGCAATATTTTCTCATACATTCACTTTATTTTATCTAAATGAGTCAGAAACCAACTTTCTTTTGCTATATAAATTGTGAGCCCAATAATACCTTAATTCCCAATAAATGTTTTAACAATACTGTTTGTTAACATTATAGGGAATCTTATAACACTAAAGCTTCCCTCTAAGACCATAATTTAATGATTTAAATACTACTAACAGTATAATAGATATAAATATTATTCTTTGCTTATATATCCCCACATACATATATACAAGTAAAAATAATATTACAATGCTATATTATCTAAGAAAATATTTGCTCTAGCAACTACTCAATAATTAGAATGAAGTTTTTAAACAACAATTACTTGATTGAATAGTTCAGTTGCATCTTTGCCAGCACCTCGCATCAATTCATCTTCCCCACCTGGATGAAACTCAAGGTAATGAGTGATGTTGTAAACTTTTCCTTTAAGAAGGGGAAAAATCAAATTCATTAAATGTAGTATCAAACATTAATACTTATATAGAATGTGTACACTATAAACAAAGCTTTAGAATAAAGTAAATAAATGGCTTAATTTACCAAAACACATTTTAATATTCATATTCGGAAAACTGCGTAAATTTTAAAAACGATATCATCACTTTGTATGTTTTTAAAATTACTCTTCGTCAGTTAAAACAAGATCAAATACATTATATATATATATTATATATATTTCCACTCTAATTTCAATTTAATTAATTTTCAAGGTTTTATCTTAATTTAGCCCATAGTAACTTTATTCTAAAATATTCTCTTATTTCGTGATCCAATTCCAGTGTCTCTACTTAATTAATTCAAGAGAAGCTCTGTTAAATTGCTGAATCAGCTAAAAGTCTAACTTTCCCACACTCCGCGTGAAGAGGCAAAATACCGTTGATGAGGCAAATTCTTTTTTAAAATCTCCTGTGTTTCCCCTGCCTTCTCCGCGCGTGTAACGAAACTCCCTATCGAAATCTCGTAATATATTAGCACTGTGAAGAAAGGTTTTAACTATCGAAATCATAGGTTATATAAGACCAGGGATAAAATGACCAAGAGCTTTTTCCTCATTCCTTTTCTGTGTCCTTCTGTGTGCTCATCGCTTGTACATATGCCTGCTTCTTAAAAACGAAATAAAATGACGTCACGAAATAGCAAGTCTCTTTACTGTCTTCAAACTGCATTCTGCTTCACATAAAATAATGCTTACATATTAAAAAGTCGACAAGGATAGTTTCCTGTGAAAAATTGTCAAATTAATTAAAATTAAATCGACGGGTGAGACTCCAACGTTGCTTTGCGCTCGCTGTGCTCCAAAGATGACTGCTTCGGTCCAGGTTCACCAGCTGCGATGTTTCCGTGGCGAAGCTCTTTCACCGCCGTCTAATTCGACTGCCTCCGGCCACATCGTTTCACGCAAACCGTAGTCCAGGGTCCGGTCCAGTTCCCGTTGAATCCCGTGCTTTCTTTAACCTGTGACTTCATCCGACACTGCTGCTTAATGCCCTTGTGTTTGTGCTACATTTCGTCATGTGCGTGCTAGTTATATCTTCAAGGAGTTGATTCTCCTTGTCATCATAAAAAATTTCTGGCTCCTTACCTGTGCTGAATAATTCCGCTATCAACATCATTTCCTTATTATATCATCATCACTATAATAATCGCCTGCTTTACTCGCCAGTGGTCCCCAGTGCTAAACTGAATCAACCAGATTTCGAAAATATCACTTGTGTGTTGCATTATCATCTCAATATAAAAATAGTTTTCCGTCATCTGCCGTAATCTCCAGTTCCAGTGCTCAAAATTACATTTTGTAATTAACTAAAAAAAAGTGATTATTGTTTAAAAAAATCAAAAATCATCCATCAGCTGACTCAACGAGCGAAATTCAAAATTTATATTCTGTAGTTTTGATTTCATTTTAAATTGCATTTTTTTATTATAATATAATTGCATATAATCTTTTATATTATTATTCAAAATATCATAAGTTTTAGTTTAAAATATTGAGGTTTTAATTTTTTTTAAATTTATTATTTAAAAATTATGCATACAAACCTTGTGAACGAAAAAAGTAACATACCAAGATTCTTATATACTTAATAATTAATGACACATGATAATTAGACAAATGTAGTGAATACCTCAGGGGAAATTTTTGTACCTCTGACAGTTATTGAGCTGCCCTCTATTATCACGGTGTCCAAATACTTGTTCTTTTACAAAATACAAATATTTTTTATATTACATTTTTTTTTTATTTCAAATCTCATCTGAGTATTTTGAATCTTGTGTCTGTTACATTCATTCACAAGTGTTTTGTTTGATATTTTTGAATTTTGCAATTATTATCACCATTTCCAAATATATGAATCTCACATTTATTTACATTTCCAAAAGTTTTATAGGAAACCATTCAATTTTACAAATATTATTTTCATTTCCAAGAATTTCATTACATATTTTTGAATCTTATATTTATGGTTTCAGTTCCAATTGTTTAATATGAAATATTTCAATTTTGCAAGTATTATTTTCATATCCAAGTTTTTTACCTGAAGTTTTGAATCTTGTGTTTTTATTTCCAGCTAAAATACTTAATTTAAAATCATTACTATACCGATATTTCATTTAGGTGAAATCATAACAATATTGATATTATATTTAATAATTTAATACTTTATTTCTAAATTAATAATTTTGTTGAGTCAGACTTTCTAGAATTTAAGAATAATATATCATTGACAATCCTCACCAAATTAAATTCAACAGCCGAGTTCCTGCAGAAAAATAGCCAGAATACATTTGTGCACCATAATCATTTAATTTTTAATATTTTGTTATTACTGTTTAGTATTAAGGTTTTTATATAACATTTTTAAAAATATAATTCTTTTTATATTTCTAATGTAAATTGATGAATGGGATTTCTGTATTAATGTTTATATAATGTGAAGGTGTAGGGGAAACTTGGATATCACTTTAAATATGCCTTTAAATTTTAATTTTTCTTACTTGACCACCACTGTAAGGTAAGGCTGTGTGTCAAGGGCCCTGATGAACTTCCAAGTCTTATGGTGGGGGGAAAATTGTAATGATATTTCAACTCTTAATTTCAATTTAATTAATTTTCAAGATTTTATCTTAATTCACGAAATAAGATAATATTTTACAATGAAGTTGCTATGGGCTAAATTAAGATAAAATCTTGGAGATTAATTAAATTGAAATTAGAATATATAATATATAAGATTCTTAACAATATGATGCCCAGAAAAGAAACTTTATTATCACTAGACCTTGAACAAAAGCAGCTATCCAAGACTGAATCCTTCTTATCAACAGATCTTATCCATAGATTTCACATTAATTTATTGTCAATATTAAAAAACAAATGCTTTCAGGGCCCTTCTCAGATAGCTACAGAAAAAAAGTTCTGTTTTATTACACCAGTAACAATATTACATCAGTGACAAGAAATTCTAATATTAAATTAAAACTTAATCTATAATTAAAACACAAACATTTTGTGTACAGCATGAATAGGGTTCATCATATCAGACATCTTATGAATCTCACTTACCAAGTGAAATATTCAGATAGCATGACTAAAAACTGTGCTATTTTTACATAATTTACACGAAAGAAGGGCCAAACAAACAAAAAACATACCAGGTCTCCAGCCATGAATGCTGGTATGAATATGAATATAACTTTTCATACACAGAGCAACTGCAAGCAGCATAAAATAAAGAATATAAGACGTTTGTTAGTGAATAAGTAATAAATTTAATGCTTCATAGATTCCTTTGTTCCGGCTCGGAAACATACATGCACATTGCAAGGAAAAAAATTCTTAAGCATTTATTTATAACACCTATTGTATTATGTGTGCTGATATCTTTTTTAAAATAAAACTGATCAATCCAATGTAAAAATAACGATTTCTTTTTTCTTTTCTTTTTTATAGATTTAAAAAAGAAATAAAGACTAGAAATAAAACAAAAATGCAGCTTCTTTAAAATTAAATTTAAAACATTAGAAAAATAATTGCTATATAATGTACAGAACTTATACAAAAAAAATGAAATAATGGCAGCACTGAAAACTATTTGTTTTAATATGTTTAGCGCAGCAATAAATGTGGAGATTTCAGTTTAAAACAATTTGGTGGTGCAGACCAAAAACAGAAAATCAAGAGGCTGCATGAGGTTTGAAGCATTGCATTCTAGAAGAGACATTTATTTTTTTAAAGTTTTTAATATTTTTAAGGGAACCAAGATGTTTATCTTTTGATAGAAAACTCTTTCGGGAAATTTTTATTCTCTTTTTAAAAGAACTTTAATTTGATGGTGGAAAACAATTGTACCTGATGATTCAATAAACAAAGAAAAAATTCTTCTTTCTCATTCAAACCTTATTTTTCAAGCAAGTGAATAGGTGATGGTTTCTGTTTAAGTTACGAATTCGTCATTTTCATTTAATTTTAATTATGCAAAATTTGTTTTCCAATCGAAATATACCGTTAATAATAATTTTTCAGAACTAGGAATATTTCTCTTGTTCTGCATTTTTAAATCCAAAATTTATTATTTATATTTTTTATTAAATTTCATATTCTTTGACAAACCGAAAATGTTCAAAAAGTTGATGAAATCTAGATGTCTAACAAGACGAAAAGATATGAGTTCAAAAAATTGGGAAAGGATTTAAATTCTTGTCAGTAAGCTACACAATGATGTCTACAGAACATTAAGACAAAAGTTAATCACATTAACCAGCATAAAAAGTCATTCACATTAATCAGCATACTAAAATAATAAGTATATTGAACTACTGATCATATTTCTGACTACCCAAGATGTGCAGTCTTTGAAGAGGCAAGTAGTGCAAGAAATCTGTAATACTGTTTCTCTGAGCCGTTAATCGAATAGAAAGGAAGTGAAATTGAAAGTCTTTTTAATTGATGCCAGATCAATTAACCCTGGCCTTGGTGACGAAAATGAAAGTTCTAGAAAATACAAGAATTATGACGATATCTCTATTAGGAACCGAAAACTAAATATCCTTTTAGAAAATTCTATACCCTATCATGGAGACTATATAAAGCAGGCACACAAGGTTTGAATTCTTTCTTTGGCGTGTTGATCCCAGAGCAAGCTCTCCGTCTGCACTCTAAGCGTTCCTACAGTGTTTTTTTTTTTTTTTTTTGCTTGTAATTAAAAGTTTCGAAAGAATGGCTTTGATATTCTATGATCTTTCCCTGTAATTTCAAAGGACAATAAATATGTCTTAGTATCGATGGATTATTTTACCAAGTGACCGAAAAGTGTTGTTCTTTGTGCACTCCTCGGGCCGTGTTTTTTTCTCTCTGTGCTTTGTGTTTTCTAGCGAATAAAGTGTCGTTTTCCATTATCCGATGTATTGCCCTTCCTTAAACGTACACCCATCGTAAGATTTCCAAAACAGTATAATATATTGCATGGCAAATGCCATTTCTCAATTCATAAACAAGTTTGATTTGATGCAATATACTATCACAACAAACGATTTCAATTTATTCACTTTAACATGGAATCAAATCAAATTCTATCTTCTTCTCGATAAAGCATGCTCATTTTTATTTTCCCTTTATTGATAATTGATATTAAAATATTATTATAATTAATTGATATTAAAAATTAATAAGGAGACAACTCATTAAATCCATGAGCTAATTTACCTCTTAAAGCAATCCAAGCATCATTTCTTTTATTATGCCTTGCAAGTTCACGAAGTGAAATTTCCAAATATTTCCCATCAGTTCCAGTTACATCATTTCTGGAAGTGTATCTTATCCAATCCATCAAAGATCTTCCAGGCTTCAATGCTACTCTATTCCTTCCTGAAATCATTGCATTAAATGCAACACATTAGAACTGAATTTTTCAGAGATTTTCAATCATCAAGATATGAAATTTTATTTGAAAATACCATTACATTCATGCATATTATTATTTATTAGTAGCTACTAAAACTGATGCAGAACAATCTTACAACATTATATCAATTTAACAAGGCAGTAACTTGTTAGGAGTTTTTTTTCAATCTTACTAATTCTCTTTAATCATCAAGTAATTAGTATCTAGAAATTTAAATAAAAAGAATTCTCTGATCTTTTAAATCAATAAAATATTTTAAAGACTTAATAAAAGTTTGATTTTCATCAATATGTGTAATAATTTTATTTCAGTTGCATATCAAAGGAAAATTTTGAAAAAGTAATTATGAATGTAGCCAGAATTAATCAATTTAGAACTTAACAACTGTAACATAACAAAGAAGATGACACTGCCCCAACCTCACACAACAATACACAGAAACTTACAAATAGCAATGCTACATGCAAGTGAAGGTCTAACTGAAGATTTGATCTATTGAATTTGGTTGCATTCTATATAATTTTCATTACAAATAGCATTTTCATAAAAAGTTAAAATAAAACAAATAATAAAAAAATATGTTGAAAATGTTTTGCTGGAATGCATGATTTTTTTTAGTATTATTATACCTGGTGGGTTTCCACTAGCTGATGACACTGGAATATTAAGGCTAGATGTATCCATTGATGATAAATTATGCTTTTTCTCATTTGATTGTAAAGCTTCACTTCCAACTTGGGGTAACACATTAACCCCTGATTTAGAATGCAAACACCCCAGCTGAAAAATAAGTATAAAAATAATAAATTATAGTTCACCATGCATAATGTTTCCATGACATTACATTTAATCATTTTTTTTTAATGTTTCAGCAGGTGGTTGTATGTAAGAGATATATACTGGAGAAGAATTTCGTTTGATATCTTTTTATAACAGAGTGCCATAAAAACATAACTTTGACTATTTTTGCAATAATTTTCGATGAATTGTTAATCAATGTTTGAAATTAGAGGCATTAATAGAATTTTGCGAATCTGTTACATTTCAGAGATATGCAAGGCCGCTGAGATAAGCTTTTTGCTGTACCTTCCTTTTTCCTTTGTCTTAAATCTCTTATTATAGTTTGTCTCTTATCTGTTTAAAAAATAGTGTAGCTGCAATCAACAGTTATACTATTCATTCTACATAACAAATGACTTGATGCAATTCATCTAAATATGTAATGTCTAATGGTATATGCAGGTATGTCTAATAATGCAACTCTTTTATTATAATTATTAATATTATCTGACTTCAAAGGTTCTATTTTTTTCCCTCATAAAATACAAATAAAAAGTCTGCAGTTACTAAATCAGAAAAAATAATTACTTTTTAAGTAATGACAGCTTCCTCCATTTAAAGACAAATTAGAATGATTTATGTTTCAAATGGCTTTGTACATTTCAATAAATATATAAGAATCCTTAGATGTTTTTTATAAAAAATATACAAGTATAAAATTATTTGAAAACAGTTTTCTTATTGAATGGAAAATGTAGGACAACCTGCCATATAAACAGATTTTACAATAATTGCATGCAAAGCTGAGAGATGGTCATCATATTTATTCAACAGTATTAATAATTATAAACAAAATATAATTGAAGTTATACCATTAAAAATTATTTAGAAATATAAACCATAAGTCCTCAGTCTTAAATCCAACCCACAGCTTAAAGCTAGGGAATAAAGTATCAGTCCTATTTTTATTACAATGAAACTTTTTTTAACAGTGATTAAAATAGCAACAATTAAAAATAAAATAATTGTTATATATTACTCATTAAAAATATACATCAATAGGGCAATGAAAATATTCTACAAATATGAATAGTAAATATTAAATCCAAAAGTTTGCAAGAAATAAGGATACTCATTACAAAATTATTTTTATGAAAGGTACTGACTGTGAAATATATTAAAGATAAAAAAGGATAGAGCACATTTCTTTGAATTTAAAAGAGTCATTTATTGATAGAGTCATTTTCTTTGAATTTAAAATATAAGCAAAGAGATGGAAAAAGAATGAAAGCAAATTACATTACTTCACCAGTTATTAAGACCTACTTAAAAGCTTATAAGTAGAAAAAGATTCTTGATATTCAGCTTAATTTATCATATATTGAGAAAATAATCTGTATCTTTCAGAGTTGAAAAATAGAAATTAATGGAGAGCAACTGTAGGAAAAATTTACAGATAAACTTACTACAATAAAGCCCATTCATTTGCATCATGGATACCAAGGTCAGCAAAAACTTTTTCTAGATCTTAAATTAAAATATTTTTTATATAAAATAATTGTTTATAGCATCAAAATAAAGTTTTTACAACATAACAGTTTTTAAAAAAAACAAAGAAATATCTAAACAAAAGTAAAATAAATAAAATGTAATTTAGTTTTAAATTAATAACAGAAAAATACATTAAAACCATTGCTAATCTAATTAAGCTTTTAGAATTCTAACTTTCATTACTCTTCTGTTATATTAATCAAAATTGCAAAATTTCAAACAAAAAAAAATTCATAAAAAATTTTTTGTACAAAACTGAAAAATGAAATAAAATATATTTTGTAATTCTATGATATTAATTGATACTTTAATACAAACGAATCCTTCTTAATCACCATAGTCTGCAATCCTTTAAAGGTCAAGTTTTCATACTATACACAATTTCTACTCCTTCACAGTAATATTTTATTGTCACTAATCATAATACAAGAACAGTCATTTATAAATCTTACATAAAATGAATGTTAGTGATAAATGCATACATTAAAGTATGTCATTTTATAAATATTTGCATAAAAGCAATAATATTTTGAAAACTGGATGTATTTTAATCTTTTCTCTATGACAATTTAGTTAGAACTGCAGCCAAATGGGAAACTGAACAAAATGTTACACACAGGGGAGGGCAGAGTGGTTTTTTTGGGGGTCAGCAACTAATGTGTTTACAAAAGCTGCTATACATTCTTCAATTATGGCCTTGCCTATAGAAAACATTTGAATCTATGATACACATGATGGATGTTTGTTTGGTTGACATTAGAAACGAAAGAAAAACAAATTAAAGAAACATGCAATACTATACTTTAATCATATGCTAGATTTTCAATGATTTTAAATTTTTTTAAATAAAGGACATAAATAATAAAGAAAGGGTGCAATTTTATGAGTAACAGTTTTTATAAAAGGGGGGGGGGAATCTGCATTCCAATACTTTTTTTTTATTTTGCATCAAACTGTCAATATTTAAAGTTATAAGTAAATGAATTCTCAGTCTTAAATAATTTATTAATTAGTGATGTTAATCCTTTCTAACCAAAGTCAATTGGTCCAATTTATCTTCAGCAGAAAACTGAATCAAAAATTTAATTCATTTAAGAGATGCCTCAGCATTTCCCAAATTCATAAAAGTGTCACTATACTATTATATATATCCTAATCATGCTTCTATTTTGGTTTTGTTATAGAGAAAATTGAATAGCTGTTCACAGGATCAAGTCTTTTGGTTCAAATAAATAATTCTGATTTTTGTGAGAAAAAAAAATGACACTAAAAATATGAGAAAATTTTAGACACATCCTCTAAAGACTATCTTAAACATATGCTTTTTTATTTTTTGAAACGTTATAAATTTATCATAAGTTTTGATTAGTTCTAAAAACCTAATTCCATGTATAACTAAAATTTATTGTTATTATAAAAAAGTAAAAAGTTTATTTTCTGTAAGAATATAAAAATATAATGATTGTCATATAAAGCTTCAATCAATAACTAAGCATCAATTCTACAAGCAATAATTCCAAACTGCAAGAATCATAACTACAAAAGGAACAAGAAAAATACAGGTATTTGCTTCCATTACAGATTTTGTAATATGATAAATTCTTCACCAAATTGTTCATACACCTCATATTCTGAATAATATTAATAATCATAAGTTATCCAATAAATATTCACTATTTAATTGATTCGACTATTTCCAATTTCCACTATTATTTAGCATTGAATTCCAAATTTCCAACAAGAGCTAATTTAAAACAAAAATAATTTCAGCTACACTCTTTTATACCGATTTCTGTTACATAGTAATTTGCATCATTAAATTTCGTTTCCAAAGAACTTACTAAAAAAAAAAAAATACTTTTTTGGAGCATTAACTCAAAAAATATATGAGAGCATGAAATAATTATCAAAGAAATGTAGTTCAGAACCCATAAAACTATATATGTTATACTGATAATTTGAGCTTACATATTTAGCACACTGACTGCAAAGCAATTTTTAACAGCATTGTTCCAATCAGGCAATGCTACTATATTGCTTTATCTGCAGTAAAAGCATTCTTCTAAGTACAGATTCATGCAGCACAGCATATTGTCCAATATAATTCAATAATATTCAACATTATTTTTTGTGCATTACTCAATATCACATAGCATCTTCATGCTACTGGTGGTAAACCCCACATTTTGTTTGCAGTTTGTTAAAATAACTGAAAGACGAAATGTTTACATATATGTTTATTAAATATATTTCTTAGAAATAAATAGTAAGTGCAGTTTCTTTACCTTTTTAGATGCCCTTCAAAAGTATCCTAGAATATATATATATATATATTTTTATTGTTCAGCCACAAACATTATGTCTCAAGACAACTCAAGAGAAGTAACTTCAAAATTCCCTATTGCCTTATTCAAAATATATTTTAGAAGACATTTATTACCTAAAATATTCAAAAGAAATTCAAAATTAAGCACACAAGCAAAGCATAAAGTAAAATAGCAAACTGTGCAAAACGGTAATATTATTAATATTTAACCCCTTCCTGGCTTAACCCAAAATCAGCCCAGGTATGCTAATCATAGCTACCTGGCTTATACCAAAAGTAGGTTGGACAATAGAAATGTTTACATCTTTCCTGAATTATTTTTATTGCCTGTACTAGCCACTAGATGGTTATACATTGTCCCCCCCCCCTCCTTCATTGCAAGTTTAAAGTGCAAAGGTTGCAAAGTCCATTAATTTACATTTTTGAAGAATTCATAAATAACAATTGTTGATTTTTTCTTCTCCATTTAATTGTAATTATCATGGCTTGGATGCAGCTTCATGATTTTGATTATATTGAATCTGATTTAAATGATATTGAAGAAAAATATAACTTTAATATTTCAAAATAAGGCTTTTCTAACTTTGAACTTTTTTTTTTAATTTAAAAATAATTCAAATCTGGAAAGCTTAAAGGTGTCCAATAATTATAGATATGGAAAATTCAACTCCACTGCTTTTGTATTTATTTTTTCTTTTTAATTTAAAAATAATTCAAATCTGGAAAGCTTAAAGGTGTTCAATAATTATAGATACGGAAAATTTAACTCCACTGCTTTTGTATTTCTTGGGACACCTGGATTGAATTTTATTCTGGTAGTGATAGAAGAGTTTTTCAATATTTTGAACACTTTTTTGATGTTGAACTCTTGGACCAATTTGCAATGAAACCGATTTTTATGCTGAGTGTTTGACAAAAAGCAAGTTGATGGACGAATCATGAACTCGTAAATGGTATTTGACCATAAAAAATATGAGGTAAAGATACTGTTAGCTATTTTCATAATACAAAACTTAATGAGAAAATGCATTTGCTTGGATAAAAATTGAAGAGTTATTCCTTGTATTATATCCTAAAACTTGCATCAGATAAAAAATCTAATTCATTAGACTATGTAGAAAGCTGACTTTACAGGTAAAGTTTCCTTTTTATTTCTTATTTTTATTTTTACTCTCCTTTAAGAAAACTTGTACACCAATAGTACTAAATTTAAAAAATAGATATAAAAAAACAGTAAAAAAATTTATTTGTTTAAATCCATAAATTTGAACTGAATTGAGCCTGGAAGGGGTTAGTGCTTTTTATATATAAATGTGCCTACATAAAATATATGTGACAGAATATATAACTTACAGAAAGAAGATTATTAATAAAAGAAATTAGTAGAATAAAAACCATATAAATTCATAAAAATTCATAAAAATATAAAATTCTATTTAACCTCAATCATTCAAAAAGAAATAGCAACTTCAGCCTTTTACTTAAAAAGTATAAAAAAAAAACACCTACTTCCTTATTAGCGAATAATAGTGATTTTTTATACATAAGTTTAAAGAATTTAATTTGTTGAGTTATTTTTTTAAAAAATAAGAGTAATAAAAAAAAGAATAAATTCATATTGCATCATGCATATCAACTTTGATATATGAATTTTATTTCAAAATGCATTGGCATCTTGTATTGGGTTAAAAAAGATGTAAAGTCGCAATACTGAGTAGGAGAAAGTAAAATTCAATATTGGATGATATACACTGTTTGGCTGATCATGTGAATGTATTATTAGCAAGACATTATGTCAAATCAGTACTTGACAAAATATACCATACAGCAAATATGGGAAATAAACATTTTAAAATATAATCTCTTATTAATTATTACAATATAAAGATTTTCCAAAAAAATAAATAAATCAGAAATAGTATATTCACATAATGCACATTAGATCAGCACACTATTCAGTTTAAACTTTTCAGTAGTTACTTTCATATATTTCTTTATATGACATTCTACAAAATACCTAAATTTAAATATTTACTTACTGCAAGTATCGTAATTAAAGTGTATGCTCTTTAATGTAATGAATAATTAAGAAGTATTTATTTTAATATAGCTAAAATAATCCTTTTTGACATAACATTTTGAATCTATCTTACAACAAAACAGTTCACAAAATTTTATTACAAACAAAAATTGTTATATCATGCCAGATGATGCACAGTATGGTTTTCTGTGCAGAACTTTATTATTCAAAAAAATGGAAGTAAAAAAGTTTGAGAATTTTTATACAAGATTATGCACTTCATGTTGATATGCTATAAAATTATGATGAAAGATTTTAAATCAATGATCTTAGAGACATGTAACTTTGATGTTTTATTCACATCATGTCATGTTTACTTGATCATAATAACTTTCAGTAAAAATAAATCTGCTTTGAATAATTGAAGTTAGATTTTATTTCTGAACAAATCTAATACATCAGCGATAGATCTCTTACATATACAAAATCTCATAAAAAAAGAAGCTATAAAAATAATACAAATGTTCATTATATATAAGATATTATAAAAAAATGCAATAAAAAATATAATTTAAGAAAATGTAAATGAGTTTCACACTTTTTTTCTTTTTTGATTTTCTTACTCTGCCTTTAAAAATCAAAACATTATTCAAGATCTTTATGATTTCTTTCTTATTTTTGACTAAATCTGTATCATCCTTTATATTTAAAGCTAGCAAAAATATGAAATTTTCTCAAAACTGCTTTTTAATCTAGAAAATAAAACTACACTATAAAGATCTGGAGAGCTATCCTCTCGCCGACTTCCTAATTTAGAGTAATTATTACTTCAAATGGTGATCTTATATATTAATGATTGAACAGAAGCTATTCTTTTTATTATTAACTTGTTCGCCCAGAATTATAATCAAAATTTTACCAAAAAATCTCTAGAGTAACAATTGTAGAAATTATTTTCAATTGACAGGAGTCAATTAAGTTTGGTAGTAATTTTAAATATATATTTCTAAGTAATAAGTAAAAATCTTCAACTTTGTATTTTTAAGTTTTAAAATTATTTCCCAGAAGAAATTAAATAAAATTTTTTTTTTAATATTCCTCTTAAAACCATATCAATCATGAAAATATATTGCTCATTCTTTTTTGACCATCACAATAAAATTGATGAACTTATTTTTTGAAAAAGGGATTAAATAAAATGATAAATCACAACATTGAAACTATATAGGTTCTTTTCCCACTTAATTTGTTAATAAAGTGGTAAATAGTTTTTATTTTCCTTAGTTAACAAAATGTTGAGGATGATGAAATATTAATAAACACGAAAAAAACAATGGTTTTTGGATCATTAAAATTAAAAGTTTTTAAATAAATGTACAAATAAGCAAACATTTTCCTCATTCAGCAACTAAAATCAAGAATGTTAAAAAAAATCTAAAATGCATTGCATATATAATTATTGATACATATACATTCTGTACCCAATTAATTAAAGAATATCTATGTATTTTCTTAACATTAATTTCCTTTATAGTGATCATATTTGTAAATCTGAGCTCAGCATTTTGCCTATTAAAATATACAATCGAGCCAAAAAATTCTATAACCCGAAATAAACTTCTTCATATTTGTATAGGAAATATAATTACTTGTTATGTGCACTCGTGTTTCTTAAAATGTAGAAGAAATGATATTATAAAATAGCACTTATCCGCACAATGTAGCGTTGTTCATTGTTACAGTGCTTTCTTGAAACTAGCGATTTTCCCAGTGAGTGAGTTGGGTGGGGGGAGGTCCTGTTACTTATATAATGTAAACAAAACAGACAAAAATTTTTATAGCGTCCTTTATGGAATGAATTCGACAATCCGAATACAAAAAGAGAACGCCTTGCCACAATCATCTGGCGACAGCTCTAGACGGCTGTGCACGTACGGCATAATTGCAGCCACACAGCCACGACAGATTCAGCAACATTTTAGGTACAGATTCTGTACTATGAGTGCAGTGCTTTATCAATAGAGATTTTAAATTCTCAGCTTTTTATTTAATAACTAATTCTCATTTTAAGTTGTTTTTTCTTCTTTTATGGTTTGAAGGTTGCAGCCTATCATATAGGAAAGGAAAATGATAAATTTAATGTTTTTATTTCTGTAATTTTTTTTTTCTAAAATTTAGCACACTTACAGAGTGGGGGCCAAATTTGCTTAATCATTGCTCTCTGTGGTAATGTATAAATATAAAGAAATTAAATTCCTTTTTCCTGTTTAAAAGCGATTCCGATGCCCTTTTTTTAACACAACTGTCAAAGATATTATTTGAAGGAAACAGCAGTTTATAAAAAGAACATTAATCCACTGTTTTGCCTGCAAAGACCATACTGAAAAGAGTCGAGAGCTTGCAATAGTTACCAAATGAATGTGAGGACTACTTTCGGAAGCTCTTCATGTTTTCTTATCTTTTGCTTATATCTTCGAAAAGCGTTTTGTTTTGTTCAAGAATTAATTTACAGCAGGCTTAAGTTTATTGAATTTAAAAGAGAAATACTAATTGTATTTTAGTTCAAAGATCGATTCACTTCAGGTTTGAACTTACCCAATTCAAAATGGATATTGTATTTATTTAACATTACCTAATACTGAAGTGGATATTTTATGTTAATCCTTTTTTTCCGTCATAAACTTTTAACTCTTTGAAAAGGAACAAAAATTACATGACACAATTATTCTTGGGAGTTTCAGATTTTCTGTGTCGTGCAGCGCTTGAAGCTCTTTCACCTGATTCGTTGCTTTCGCATGAGGTTGCATTCGATTGGATGATAGCAATGTCAACTGGCATTTCTTCCATCGTCTCATAATTCCCCTGTTTATTTCAAGAAATTAAAAATAAGATGAAGGAGAAACATAGAGGAAGTAACAATACTTTTTTGTCTTATTTAGTTAGGAATTTTAGGGTTCGGACAGAACTATGGAAAAATCAAATCCAGTTTTTAATATCATCGCTTACAGTTTTTAATATCATCACCTACCAATTTTATGATATTATGACAGAGAAGGGATTATATATTAAAATCTGAATATTCTGGAATGTTTGATGTCTCACAGTGTTTGGCGCGAATTACAATACGTCCGGCGGAGCGAATCTTTGAATGGATGAACATGTTTTCGATAACATTATGAACAGAAGTCATTCCCCTTCCTCAATTCACCATACCCTACACATATTCATGTTATGCTTCAGCAGCTCGAATGCGAAAAAATTGAGTAAACGAAAGCAATGTAAAAGTAAACCACAAAATGAATAAATCAACTCCCTAGTAATCAATGGATAGTTTATGTATTGACAAATTAAGTCTTAATCAACTCCTTCCAAGCACTTTCCATCAGATTAATCTTTAAATCAATGTATAACTAACTAGCCAATATATAACTTTGAAAAAACATTATTATTACATTATAATTTTATTTTCATTGTTTCTTTTTTCGAAAGCTTAACTGATTAATAACATTGAATTGTTAACTGATTAATAACATAACATTAGCTGCCTTCGAAGATCAGACTGCTTACCAATAATGCTGATTGAGTTTTATTTTCAGTTAAATCCTTATACATATCTTACCTTTTTATGGTTTCCTCAACGAAGCATTTTAATTCTTCCAAACGTGATAAGCAATTAACCCATGTTATTTTAAATATTTAATCCATATTATAATTTAAAATTTCTATTATTTGTATTTCTGAATTTTTTTTTCAATCAAATCAATTTTTTGACTTCACAGTTGTATGAAACGAGTAACTGTCTATGTCATTTAAAGGCAATTTTTTGTACGGTTTTATAATTCGAGAGTCATCGACGAAACATGCCAAAATTTTGCTTAATGAAAATCTCAAATTATGCGATCATTTTCTTTGATCAACCATCTAAGCATCGTTCTCAAGTACAACCATTTTTGTTGCAATTAGTATAACTGAATGGTAGATAAATCTAAAGTATAAGAGGTTAAAAAACAAGTTCATGCTCTTAAGTTCAACATTACATTAATAATTTTGAGTAATAAAGAGATAATAAAGAGAAACTAGATATGAAAAGGAGGTTTATGTGGGAAACTAAAATATTTTGCAACAAATGTATTTACTACTTATGAATGAGAATAAAAATTTTGCAGTATAAATAAATTATATAAAACTCAAAGATATTATCATTGTACATATCTAAACATTAAAATAATATTAAAGATCATTGACTTAGGAGCGATATTTTAACACTAATTTCAATTTAATTAATTTTCAAGATTTTATCTTAACTTAGCCCATAGTAACTTTATTCTAAAATATTCTCTTATTTCGTGATCCAATTCCTCTGTCTCTACTTAATTAATTCAAGAGAAGCTTTGTTGAATTGCAGAGTCAGCTAAAAGTCCAACTTTCCCACACTCTGCGTGAAGAGGCAAAATACCGCTGAATCGACAAAACGCCGATACTTTCACACGCTCGGCGTGAAGGGGTAAAAAACTGTTCAGTAAGCACATTCTTTTTAAAAGATCCCTGTGTTTCCCTTACATGTGATTGACATGCGTCAGAAATCCCTATCAGAATCTTATTAATATATTAGCGCTATGAAGAAATTTTTTCCCTATCAATATCTTAGGTTATATAAGTCCAGGGATAAAATGTCCAAGAGCTTTTTCTCATTCCTGTCTGTGTCGTTCTGTGTGATCATCGCTTGTACATATGCCTGCTTCTTAAAAATGAAATAAAACGACGTCACGAAATAGCAAGTCTCTTCACTGTCTTCAAACTGCATTTCTGCTCCACAACAAATAATGTTATATATATATATATATATATATATATATATATATATATATTTGAAAAAGAAGTATAACAGTTAGAAGTATTTTTACAGAAATTAATGTAAAGAAAATCACATCTTAATAATAAAAAAAATTAATTTATCTATAAACTAATTTGCTCCAAGAGTCTTTTCTTCTAGTTAAGAAGAATCAAAATATCTTCGGCATCATTAGAGATATCACCATGTACATATAATATAGCAAATGCTCTTACCATGGTTCATTTTGTTTCTTTAGTAGGACTTTATTAATCAAAGGGAACCAAAAGTTCTTTCATTTGAAAGAATAGAAATAGGAAGAGTTTCTAATATTTTTAGAAATATTTTATATTTTTAAATTGTTCAGCATTACACACGTGAGGAACTTCCATAGGAGATTTCGGAGGTTACACGTCTGTACCACAGCTCAAACTTCCCCTTGCTACAAATTCACTGTAATGAACATCTCTTTCGAATTTGCGCTAAATATTGCATATATGACATACAGCTTTGAGTTCATTTGAGATTAGATACCATCTGGCAGAAAGTATATGAAAATTTCTAGAAGCTTTTTGTATTTCAGCAGTCGATCATCAATTCCATTTATAAAATATTCAAGGAATCTCAAAAAGACAGTAATTCGGAAACATTATTTTGTATTGTAAGGTTTTTACATTGCATCGATGGTTCTGTTTTTTTTTTTTTTTTTTTTTTGCTGTTTTAGGTATAATGGACAATATTGGAACATCACAAAGTTTTTGCGTGTCTATAAAAATGTGATTGAATGTCTCCATATTATTACTTTTCATCTGACTCAGAACGACCACAACTTGTTCAGTAAATTGAGCAGATTAGTTTGAGGCAAATATACCAAACTCACGTGCATAAAGCATGGAACAAAATGTGACTTGAAGGTTGAAATTTTAGTATTCTAGTATTAGGTTTTGGCGATATTCATATATTTAGTGCTTTTCTATCAATTCCGTATTCTTTCAAAACTTATATATTTTTATGAAGGCAAAAAATGAAAAAAAATTCTAGCTACTATTCAGTTGGTGAGCTAAATTACTCTAACACAGCGTACTATAACATGATAATTCAAAAATATCACAAACATGATAAATAAGGTTCGATATGTGATCTTGAGGCTTTAATTTCAAATCTGTGTTAAATTTTGGATCCAAAAATTTCTTAAAAGATGGAGGTCTAATTCCTTCCAGAATCAATGAAAGATATCTATATTGTGTATTTGATTCTTTTCGTTGTGCTACGTTGTGCTTCATCACATGTATATGAGAAAGTCGAGGGGGGAACACTTCGTTGGTTCTATTTATTTATTCATTTTCTTTAATTTTGTAAATAAAAAGTAATCTTAAATAAATAAAAGCTTAACATTTATCATATTATTACTCTTAGGTCGAAATCCAAGCCTTTATATCGAAAATTGCTTTATTTTTAGCAAAAAACATTATATATTATTTATATGTTGGGTCTCTTTGTATTTCGCAATTTTTTGTATGAAGCCACTAATTATTAAGGGCGTATGTCCAAATAGCAAAATAATAGTCATATCACCTCTATGAGAAAAGTTTTCTGTTACTTAAATTGTTTTTATTAATTACTCTCTTTCACGCACGTATGTCTTTGCTTTTACTTTGCGAAAATATTTTTAAAAAATATTTAATGAAAGTCACATATACAATAAGAGCAGTTATTCTTCAAAGAAACTTTTTCGTCATTGCAAATAGCATTTTTTAACTCATTTGCTGTCAGTCATATTAATTATTTATTACTCACATCTTATTTAAGATGAAAACTATTCTCCTCTTTTGTTCCCTTAGCTATTCATACTGTGTGGAGTCCAAATCGATCTATTTTATGACCATTGGTAATAAATGAATAATATAAATTTAAAAATAACAACAGTTTTTTGAAATTATTTCAATTTTTCTTAAAATTACCATTTGAATTTAATTAAAATGTAGAGGTACTAATTTTCCTCCAATGAAATCTAGAATGGTTCGTTTTCTTTTATGTTTGTATCAAATACATTTATGTGTGCTGAGATAAATTTCTCGGCTGAGAAATATAAAAGAAATGAGCATAAGGATACGTCGTAACTGATTTGAGTTTCCATTATGCTGGATATTTAAAACTGTCAGAATGCAATCAGACTGTCAGAATTCAAATTGTGGCAATGAAATTTACAATAAGAGTATTTCGCAACCAAAGTTACCCTTTTTATACATCATATGCACCAGCTATTTTTTATATAATTTTTCTATTCTTCTATAAGTTTCTTCACGAGATTAGTACCTTTTGCTGATCATCAATACACAAAGTTGGTTAAAATTTCTTGAATAATTATTATATTTTTAATATTTCAATATTTCGATATATTCTAATAATCCTAGAAAATTGCATATTAAACTACAAAATCTATTTTTAAATGCATCATATTACAGAGAGAGTAGTGAATTTAAAAAATTTTCTGCTCGAAGGAAATATTATATTTAATGATGATCTTGTAAAAATTTATAACCTCTGTCCACACCAAATATATCTAGACAAAATGCATACGTAAATGCGTAACCATAACATCAATGGAATGACTTGAATACTCAGTATGATTCGAATATATTTTATCAAGACTTTCGGTTTTAGAACCTTTTCAAACATATTTTGCCATTTTCAGTAAAAAGAAATATCAGTAAAATCAATCATATAATCTCTTTCAGAAATTTTTCTAAAGGAAATAGAATATTTACATGCGAATTGCAAACGCTTCTATATTAAAATGAGAAATGCTTGAATTATGCAGATATTTCAAAAATAACATTTCAATTACAGATTGTTCTGCTTTCAGATTTCAACAAACAGAAATCTGTATTCTGTTCGTCTCGACTTGACATCGTTCTTTCCACGTTAGCATGTAAAAGATAATTTAATGCATGTTAAAATAATTTAACGAAATTGGTTTCTAGTCATATTTGAAAGAGCATGTGGGATGAACATTTCGTTTAATTAATTTCCTCTTTTTTTAAAAAAAAGTATAGTAAATGAACGAAATAATAAAGAAAGCAGCTCAAAGAAAGAAAGCTATAAAATTTTTTATAGAAAAATGTCATAATAAAATATACTTTATTTTGTAAAAGTAATGTACTATTATGCTCATTTTCACTTGTAAAATTCATCTTATTTTTATATTATTAATTTCATTATTTTTAAAGTCTGTCTCCTTATTTAATCATGTATGACACAAAACCCCAAAATTCAAGTATGCTTAACAGTCCGAGCACGTTTATTAACTAAACACCATCAAAATATATTATTTTAATCGGTCTTTTTTTCTTCCCTCGTTTATCCTTCAAAACATGTATGCTGAAGTTCCTGCCACTAGAATTCTGACATTCTGACCACATTTGTGACTATTTCCACAAATGCCAAGATTAGCCCCTATAAAATAATAAATTATCGTTGCGTTTCTTGATTGCACAATAATTCATTAATTTAGTGAAGATTGTGGTCTGGGGGAAATGACTTGAAGACACATGTTGTCTTTTCTGGGGTTTATTGGTAACATCAACAACAAAAGACACATGAAAACGCCAAAGTGTAGAAAGCCTAGAGAACTACACATAAAACTCTCTCGGGAAAGCCGAGCCGAGAGCCGAGATAATACTCCCCCTAGTACAGGAGTCCAGTTCGCTTCTCCTAGAAGAAAAAAAAATATATACTAAACAACAACAGGAGGACCACGTGACACATGATTGGCAGCTAGTTCCGCCCAGGGAGATCACTTGGTTAACTGAATTCTTAACAGCCCCCACCTCCACCACCTGCAAGTACATGAAAGGAACTTGCGAACTTACATTTTTCGATTAGATTCACGTTTGTCAAAGCAGCTTGCATAATTTTTGGTGTAGGAGGTTGAGGGTCGAGTGCCCAAGTACTCCTACAAAAATTCTGTCCTCGTCGTCAGCGCCTTTCTATTGAGAAACCTAGAACCAAATTGCCTCTGGCTACTCGCTACATCATGACCTTTGAACTCCACTGTTGTAAGCGGGACACACAAAAAGGATGGTTATTGGGGATTGAAACACACATTGGAAATTGAATTGGTTTACTCAAGTTTGACAAACAATTAATGAGAATGGCCGATTCACCTTGTAAGTAAATCTTACATTATCATTTCAAAATAAGACCTATTAAAAAATTATTATAGAATTGCTTTAAATTCAAATAATTTTTTATTGAATTTCAAGCAGCATGTTAAATTTATCATTACAGCTGATAGGGAGTAGTATAGTGATTTAAATGCTATTTCATTGTCTGAAACTTTTTCAATAACATTTTTTAGATTTAATATGAATTATCTACATACTAGTTTGGCAAACGGTATGCAAATAAAACAAAAATAATGCGTGTCAGAAACGACATGACATTCACCTGAAAAAAAATTGAACGAAAGAGTATCTAATGGGGCTGAAATAAAGGTCAAAGAATGAAGAAGAATTCCAGAAATGCGCTCATCCTTCCTAGTCCAATCCCTTAGTGAGATAGAATCGTCGTCGAAATGTGGTAGTCTCAGGATATTGAAACGAACAGTATTCCATAGTTTTAATACTTCGTATTTGTAATACGATTTATGTTCCTGTATCCGAATCCAATCCATTTACCCGAATATCCAATGTCTGGTATCTGAAATCTAATCCAACTTGATAAATGAAAGAATTTCTTTGTGAGCATTTCATATCAATGCAATTGTTCATTTTGGTTTATTAAATATATTTTAAAATATATTAGCCTGAAAACATTATGCTTTCCATTTCTCGATTCAAATTTGGATATTCATGCAGAACTGTTATTAACAATAGGGAATTGGTATTAAGTAGTGTAAAGCGTAATTTTTGAATTCATTTCCAACAATCTAAAAACTTAAATCGACATACTTAAAATATGAAACTTAACTTACTTAAAAACCTAAAATATGAAATGTTGCATCCTTTGAGCTTTATTGAAATTTTAAGTAGGCAGTCGTCATAGGTGATGAGTGGGAAAGGGCAAGCTTAAAGATCTAGGAAACATGGTTTTCTGACCGGTCTTCATCGGTTTCTCACTTTTTAAAAATTAAATCTGTTTAGTGTATTATTAATTTTTGAAAAGCAAAGTTTATATGATAATTCCATAAAATTACAACCTTCCATAAAATTACAATCTTAAATTTACATTAGGAGACATGCAGATTTGTTCTCCGAAAGCAGTTTTAATATCCATTATATAAAAACTGCTGCGCTTAAATAATCTTATGTTTTATTAATCCTTTGAATAAAAGATTTAAGGCCAATTTAGATGATAATATGCGAAAGACTTGAATATTGGGGTAAAAGCAATAAATAGTACCGAAGTTGCGAGCTGAATGGAGGTTTAGTTGAATCTGCCGGGAATCCTCCGATAATAAAATGGAACGAAAACACATGTTCAGTTAGGTTAGAAATTCACTGGGGATGTGAACTGCCTAGCCACATTACCAGGATAACAGAAATCCATTTCGTACTACGGATGTGATCAGATTTCTGTTCACGGATTTATTTTCCCTGTATGCATAATCTATAGCTTATTAGGAAGTCAAGAATGTAGATCTGTACAAATGCATTCTTTATAAAAATCCTTTTCAAGTCGTTCAGAATAAGAATTTCAGATAACTCAAACACCTATTTAATAGAATATAGTTTATTAATTACAAAATAAACAAAAATAATTTTCCCATCACACAGAATAATTCAGACCTTAAATCTTTAATAGGAATCACTAAAATGCGATAGATTGTTTAATTTTAAGTTGGCAGCTATATTTATTCGATACTAAACAACTTTATTTAGTAATAGAAATCAGCGTATTTGATAGTCTAACGTGAAATTAGCGTTATAACTTTATGGAGGCATGAATCGGAGTATAACTAAATCAATTTTTTCGTCAAATGCGCAAAATATAAAGCAAATTGCGCCATATGTAAGATAAAATGGCGATAACAATTCCGCATGTTGCCTTAGGATTAAATCACGCATTACGTCATTAATTCGTCTCATTTCCTAAATTTATTTAGGGGATCGATTTGCTATTTACTATTCAATCGATGGATAGCATTTTTACAATGATAAAGATTAAACATTTACGTGTATGTGCAAGAAATCTGAATATATTTTAAATTTGAAAAGTTAACAGGTAAAATTTTAATAAAGTTATAGTTCTGGAGATCTCGAAATTTGCACAAAATACAGATAACTGTGAGTCTCAAACATTCGTTGTAGCCCAAGGTAGAACTTCATTAACATATTAGCTGATTCGGTTACGATTCGTTATATTCATGGAATGAATTCTACGAAATTATACGGAATGAATTTTCCTCGGATTTAGCAATTTCCCGAATTTAGTGAATTATTTTGCTGCTTCATTAGATTGATACAAAAATGGATAGATTATTTTTGCTGACTAAATTTATTATATTTAGCTAAGGGGACAGTAATGAAATTGAAAGTAGTTAAAGTTCTATTGATTATGCGATGACAAAACTTCTAAGCTCGCAAGACTTCACGTAATAAAATCTCACTACCTTTATTCCTCCAGCTTTTAAAATCTATAAGAGGATAATACCCACATAATACACGAAGTTAAGGTTTCGGTTTTGTTCTTGTCCTTCATTACAGCTTCAGGAAATCGAAAGCAGTGAATTTTTATCTGACACTTTAGAAGACTCTCTTAGCTTAAAAATTTCTTCGATTTACAATTGAAAGACGAAATCGGGGACATTTTGATAGTTGAATTTCAAAATTCTTTTCAAAATACAAATATAAAATCTCTGCAGCTTTTCTGAGATTTAATTAAATGCATTCTTTGAAGGGGCGTGACAAATTTTATAAAAAATAGCCCTTTCCATGTGTTGTCAGAATAAAATCAATTTTACATGCAAGACCATCCGATTTGCATAGAAGATTTGTTATTTGGGTATTAAGTGCCTATCAAACAACGCGTTAATCAAATACTGCTTTTTCAAGTGCCGTTCTAATAATTGTAGATATCAAATTCTCAGAAACAGTTGTTTAGTCACCATTATTGATTGTTTGCTATTTTCAATTTAGTGGCCACCGTAAAAATTTCAGAGATTAAAATTTTTTAATGACGATACACTTAAATTTGAATTTATATTCAAATTTAAGAGTAGGACCGAAGAACAGGACCATTTTATTATTGGTATGGAAGAATTCAGCTCGTTCTTTACAGTAGATTTTCCATTACATTTTTTTGTGTGTGTGTATTGCCCCTAAAACGATGCATTTAAAGGCGCGTTCACAAATTACGAGATATCGATAGCATTTTAATTACCATTTAAATGCTACTGATTATACATTTCTAGAATAAATTTTCCCTTTCCACATTGCTGCAAACAAAAAATTTATTAAAATTTTTTTGTCAGTTACAAAAAATATGAAATTAAAACAAAAAAACAAAATGTTTTCCATTGTCATAACATTTTATTAATAGTAGCTACTTTTAAAGGCGGAAGATAGTCTATGTCCTTATGGCAAGCTGGAATTTTGACTTGTCTGCTAATAAAATGTTACTTACAGAATATAAGATATTACTAAAAAATCTGAAATTTATTCCCTAATAAATAGTTTGTAGTGTTATAACTATTTTATCTTGCAAGCAAATTATGACCAAATTATTTCTCTTTATAATTAATATATAAAGAACTCCAAATTTTGTAACAAGAAAAGGGTAATTTGTGTTTGTTTATGTGCTCAATATTTCTTACAAAAGTCTCCAATTTCATAAAATTAATCTGCCATAATTGAAATTATTATGATATTGTTTATAATCATAAACGGAATTTTAAAAAATCAGTCATCAAAAAATTATTAAATAACTCATTTTGTACCAATTTTTTGTATGCAAAATATATCTTGCATTTACTCCATACACATGCGAAAAGGAAGAGTTTCATATAATTTGAATGATTCATGAAGTATTGATTAATAGTGTAGTTTACCATTATTTTTGACATTATAAAATTGCGCATTTTTTAATATTAAATAAAAGGTAGAAACGGATTAAATAAAATTTTAAAGCAAATTTAAATTTATTTAATTGTCAAAATGAAGCATTGTTCTTATATTATTTTGAAAAGAATTTTAAACTTTAAAAACGAACGCAGAAATTAAATATAACATTTATCATTAAATTTTTAATGCTGTTTTTGATAAGTTATATTTAGATGTATTATTACGATTTGTAACTTTTTTAATTGATTTTATTCATCTATTTGATATTTTTGGTTAAAAAATGAAAGTTTAATTGAATTATTTTGTTTTGTTTAATCAAAAAAGTTCAAACATAAATTTTCGATTATTAAATCAGATACTTCTTAAAGACGTCCTATGAAATAACTATTCTCATACGTATATAATAATTATTCCTATAATAATATATAAATATTTCTGTTTTTAAATTTCTATTCATAACAGAAGCAGTAAAATATGTGATGAATAATAGTTTAAAAAGTTTTACAATAAAGGAATGTACATGTAGAATGATTCTCTTTTATTTGTGTTGCACGTCTGTATGAAACATATATTCTGCTTACGTGTGTTTATATAATGAAATCTTTTGCAATCAAAAAGCATTTGTATAGAGCATTAAGTTGACGGTAAAGCATGGAAGAAAACTTATTTATATTTATCAGTGAATCAAATGCATTATCTTTTTTAAATGATCATAAAATAAAGTGGTGTATCATTTCATGTCTGTTTATAAATGTAAACAATAATGATAGGAATAGTATATACTGATAAAGAAATGCAGGAATAAAGCGCTAAAAGGATAAAAAGCAATTAATTTTTTCTCTCCTCCTCCCGATAAGATACTAACTTTAAACTAAAATTAATATTTCTTTCAAATAATAAAAACATTATTGAATCTTATTTCTTTTGCGCTTATAACAAAACTTTCCATTTTGATATATTCAGCATAATGATGATTCAGATGCAATTTAATTAAAACTTTTAATGCTCTTGATTATTTCTTTGCGGAAAAAAATCACATCTCTCTCGGAAATTTTCACTGTAAATATTTTGTCATGCAGGAAATTGTAGTCGGTTTTAACATCTAGATTGTAATTTTAAAACGTCACAAAATTTTTAAAAAAAAAGCCATCACCAACATGAAGTGAATATCTAAATCTTGCAGTCTACAAATGAAAACAATCCCTTAACAGAAAATGTCAAATATCTCTCGATGTAATCATGGAACGTTAACATTCATTTGTATTCTGAGTAATTTTTCCATGGAAAAACTATTTATGGCATCAAAAAAGGATAAAGGATGCCATAAGAATTTTCGAAGTTTGTACAATTTTTAATATGTAGACAATCTCTTATGAACATTTTAAGCGCAACATCTTTTATTTCACGCTACTAGCTTTAAAATAGCATTTTTAGTTTCCATGTACAGTGATCGACAGCAGAATAAAACTGGGTAACTCCTTTCTTTTTGCGCAACTGTATCTCTTGTACGATTTTAATTGTTTCAAAAGTGATTGTGCTTACATCTAGATTACAGCAACATTCTCCTGCTCAAATTACGTTTTTTAAGAAAGAAGAATTTGATTCATCCGAAGAAGGGCCCAATTGTATAACTTTAGACGCCAATCATAATCTGATTGCAGATATCTATAGGGTTAATGAATATTGCATGGACGCCAGTTCTCAATTTGAAGTATTCTCTGTACTGTCGTTTTTGAATTCTTGAATTGTAATAGACTGATCGTGCACTAGAATTACAGTAGCTTGTAAAATAAGCCAAAATGTCAATTTCTGCATCGCGTCTATAAAATCTAATTTTCCCGTTCTTACATGGGAAAGTAAGGATTCAATCGTTTGCTATCGATAAATAGTTTCTCAATCATACTTCTTGAAGAATGGCAGGAATTCAGAAAATGGCGTTTGCAATCCTTTACAACTAGGTCAACATTACAATCACATACGTCATAAATCATCAGCATTTTCAAATGCTATTTATTACTGAAATATGTCATTCTTTTAAAAAGAGCAGAAATATGAGTAAAGAATTTTTTTTTGTTCGCCATTCTAGTATTTCTTTGGGATACCTTAAATATTCAGTTTCTAAACTTTCTCTTCTCTTCCTTAAAATCATTTTGATTGGTCAAAGTTGCAATTTTCGATTGTCGATTAGCAAATTTCTATCAAGTCATAATGATTGGATGATGAACTACTAGACAAATATTTTGCTCATGTCAATTTTTCTCTATTGAATAAATTTGAATTTCGGAAATGTTACCACTCAATTGTGAGATCTTCTAAATGTAAAAATAAATATATCTGTACAAATTTTGTGGATAGAAATGTGAAATTTTGAGTATGCACAGATGAATGTAAGAGAAACATTTTAATAATGGAAAATATTATTAATAACTGACTTAAAATATTTTTTTAGATTTTTACAATTAACCACCACAAAAGCAAAGTGTTTTCAGACAATTTTATACCTTATTTAATGAAGCTTTGTAACTGGAAGTATATATCTAAGTGCAATATTTAGGGAAATAAAAACTTGTTCTACTTTTTCGGGACATCTTGCATATTAGCTTTACAATAACAACAATGTGATCTGCTTACAATAAAAGAATATGTTCATGCTCTTTTGTTTTGCTATCTGCCTGGAAATTTTCTTATTTCTTAATACTCAATATCGAATTTTGGAAAAGATAATTACTAAATAATGCATCGTATGATTTACAAATGAAAATTCTAGATTTATTTTTTACGAATTTCTAATATCATGGTTCATTGCCTTAGGCTACATTAGGAATTTTACAACGAGAAATATGTTCTTTCAATGCCAAAAATTGAAAATTAAACAAAATGATATTTTTGATAATCCAGACTTCAAGAAACATATTCAATAAAACACAAAAGTTAGTACTTTAATTTTAAATTTAAAAAACTGAGTTGAAGAATGGAAAAATCTATTTCTATTCAACATTTTCTTTTTTATCTAATTAGAATCAGCAGATCTTAACATGAAATTTAAACTGATTATTGATTTTGAATCCTTATAACTTTAAAATTATATTGAAGATATTTATTGAAGTAAGCTTTCATAGGTACTGAGATGCTTAGCTGTTAAAGAAAATATTCTTCAAGAATTCGGATTTTTTTTATGTGAAATCCACAATTTCTCATAATAAATTTCTCAATATTGCAAGAATTTAAAAAAAGGAGAATTGAACACTAATGAAAAATTTTATCTTGGAAAAATAAATAAATTAACTTTAAATACTTTTTTAAAAATTTAAAATTAGATTAGAATTCTCATTTTAAAAATAAAGTTAAGAAATCAGCACTAAGTTCAAATTTTTCGAATTTTCATGAAATTTTTATTTCTTTTTAAGAGCTTAACAAGTTTATTAACAAATTTATTATTAATTGCTCATTTTCAAATACTATTATTAATTCAATGATATATTAAATATATTTAACATTCGATATTACTCTTATCGATATTATTCGATATTTTTAAAATCTTCAAGCTGAATCACTTCCTAAAATAGAGCTGTATTCTCAGCGAAGAATAAGTTTACAAGTGCTGAGCTGATGTTTTTATGAATACAAAAAACTGATAAGGCTTTCTCCTTCATTGCTCTGTAATTTTATCTTACAATGAAATAAGTTCATTCTAGCCTCCAGAATAGGTAAAAATATTGTTATAATAATTAATTATTATATGCAAAAAATCTTTGAGCATCGAGAAGTTTTTATTGTCCATGCTTACGTCCTAAACTAATTAGTTTTTTTTAAAGAAATTAATTCCAGGCTTTTTTTTTATTTACTTTATAGCAATAGCAAACAGCAATTAGCTTTCTCGAAATAATACTAATTACTTTTTCATTGTATAATAGAATAATAATTGACTGAATTTTCATTGAATGAAAATTTGATATTTTCAGATATATCGTTGGATGTCCCTTTGTAGATTCACGCGTGATTCACTCACGTTTTAAATAATGAGAAAAGACGATCTGTTTTTCTCAATACTGTTAGTCTATACAGCGGCGATATATTTATCTTTGCTCATTAGTCAAAAATATCGCATAAAGTTCAAGAATCGATTTTCAAATAACAGAGACTCAGAGCATGAAACCGAAAACAGAATCTGAGAATCGATCGTACCGTGAGAGGAATAAAATTCTACACGTGAGAGCCTTCGCTCGTGTCTAGTCTTTTATCCGTCCTTAGTAACCTACTGTTACAAATCTGCAATGCTGCTTCCCAGGACGGTTAGTTCTATCACCGGAAAGACCGATTTACAATCATCTGTATTAGATACTGCTCGGGTGACGAACCAGTAATCCTAGAGCTTGGCGACAAACTTGGCGACTTGGTGATGAATTTGGCGACAAAATAGAAATTGCTGAAAACTTCAACAATTTTAACGATCCATCCAATGGGAACTAAGATACGTCTGATTGGTCCGAGAACCTCCTGGTAAAGGCGCCATAATTTTGCATTTGCTTCTTTGTTTTAACGAGTTGGATCCAAAATTTGAGAAATTGAGTTATCACTTTATATGCCCATGAAAGGAACGACAGATAGTGAAGACTATGAAAATTTTGATTCTCAAATTCTGCTGACAAAACTTTACGCCAATTTTCATTATTTAGTTTGTTGCGTTTCTGAATTACCGTGTTCACAAGCACGTAAAACATTAAGCAGAAACAAAATTACAGCGGATAAATTTTGTCCAAAATTTGATCGAATTTGAATTAACTCATTGCGGTTTTGAATTATTATGTTCACAGATAAATAAGTTAGAATAGAAAGTTTTTTCCCTGAATTCAGGGAGATTTTAAAACAAATTCTCGAAGTCGAAAAGATTTTTATCCTAAAGAAAATATAAGGGAAAAAAAAGTGAAAATGAAAATACACTACCAGATTTGAAAGAATTTAACCAACATTCGTTTAGAAGTTGTTTCAAATCAATTTGGAACTTTCTAAATTTACTGATTTGAAGCATTAAACCATAGAAAAAAATTGTTTCTTTAAACAGCCATAAGTCATGTATTGTAGAAAAAAAAAGCTGTTTCTCAAGTAAATTTTCAGCGTTAAAAGATTTAGATACTCAGAAGTGATCGTGGATTTTAAGAAAAGACAGAATGATGAATAAAAATTCTTAATACCTCGAGCCATTATTAAATTAAAAAAAAATCATTGAACAGCCAAAATTTGTATTCCATATAAGTATTAAGAACAAATCCAAATTTCTAATAAAAACTAATTTATACTGAACATTATATCAAGTAGTAGATTTATTGTACTATTGATCTTGAATGTAGATTTCCGCCGATATATCGATCGCTAGTCACGCTATATCGATCGATTGTTGCCTAGCTTTTATTATGCAAAACGCGTTTAGAATGATAAATATGCCGAATAAGTATACAAATTACTTTTACTTCCTGATCGAAGCTAATTCATCTTATCGATGAATGCAAACAAGTGAATCGATTCTCAGACAGGTGAAACTAGAAAAAGGACTCACAGCATAAAGCGAAAATGCAATTTTGATGGATGATATTCGAACAAAATGCATTAGAAGCTATTTTTGAAGTCATTAAACAACTACCACAAAAAGTTCTTGAAAAACATTTTGCCATTAACTTCAGTAGCCTGCGAACTTTAGAAGAAACTTTAAAGTTTATAAAAATAAGGATTATTCTAGACACCTTTTGAAATTTTTAAGGTTTCTAACGTCTTCTAAAATAAAAATATCAAAATAAAAGTGATGTAGCAGTAATACCTTGAATAAGATGTGATGTGTTACAATTTCTTTTTCGGTTCATCTTTTGAAGAGTAAAACCTTGGTTTTCGTTTAAAATATTTGATTTTTTTTTGTAAATTTAATTTAATAGGAGTGTTTGGAATTTGAAACTTATATTTAAATAAGGATGAACAACGCTTCGTTTTTTCAAATACTAACTATTAGAAATTGTATTGATATATATATTTTCAAGCCTCAGAACAAAGAAGAAATTACGTAATAAATTTCATACCGTTAAAAAAAGGTTTAAACAATAATTGAGAAGCCACAAATTTTTCTTCAACACACTTTTATATGAAGTCTTTTTAAATGTTTGTGAAAGTATAGAGATGATCTCGAATGTAGATTTCCGCCAATTTACTAATCATGTCATATCGATCAATTGTTGCCTAGCTTTTACTATGCAAAACTCAATTGAAATGATAAATGTGCCGAATTATACAAGCTGACGATCAAACATCTTATTTTTGATCACGTTATTGTAAATAACAGTTTTTTCATTTATTCTTGAATATCTTCCCATTGAGGGTCACTTCAGATATGGGGATGAGAAGCTTCTGGCATGTTGATTGATCCTCACTTCGTGGGTGGGTACATAAAATTTGTAGCTTCGAGTTACTTCCACTTTCATGACAGAAGTACCTCCAACGAAAAGAAGTGTATCGTGGTCAGTGAAGGCCATCAGTACTCAACCTTAGTTATTGCTACTATGCTGCGGGGACAACAGTCATACAACAATCTCGGATACGAGATTAATTCTTTGAGCTGTTATCATTAAATATCCACTGCAAGGACGGGGTGTTTCTACTACGTGAAGGACAGTACCGTGGCTGGTGATTGATGGCTATTGGGAATCAACCTTACTTCTCATGTTGTCACAATGACGGAAAGAAAATCTTAAATGTTTTTTTTTCTTAAATTGGTAATTTAATTAATTTATGTATAAATCTATTTATTGATTATAAATGCAATTTCTTAATCCTTTTTAAGACATATATTTTAGAAAATCTGACAAGAATTTGTCATAGTCAGACAGTAGTTTCGCCTCGTCATTGAAAGACATTTGGCTCCAATCCCACTTATTATCCATTTGCTTTTGAAGCTATGAAAAGTTGAATTCGTAGAAATGTATATATCTACTAGTTGATATGAAGCAAAAATTTGGTTTGTTGGTCGGAGGGTCGATTGTCTCTTTGATCATGTGCTTTAAGTTTAAAATTACGAGGTTAGTATTTAATAGCCTTCTTCTAGCATTAAAAAGGGTCGATATAGCATTCTAATGAGTGTAAAGAAAATATTGTACCGCATGGTGTACCAAACAATAAAAGCAAAAATTGTAATAATTAAAATACAGTAAACCCATTCTGAATGTTGAGGTTACACCATCAGTACACTGAGTTCAAGACAAAATTGTTTTCTTCAAAATTAACTTTCAATGGTGTATTAGGTTAAAGTGTTAGACATATTTCATACTAAGAAAGTTTGCATAAATCAAACAATCCTTAAAATTGTAATTCAAAGAAAAAAAGAAACGAATATTAACTGGAAAGATTTTAAATTCTTCTTATTAAATAGGTACATGATATAATTGTTTTTTCAACTGGTGATTTTTGCTTAGATCAGTGAGTCGCGTTACTCTTTAAATTTCCTGTTCTTAGAATAAGAAGAGCATCCTTCATTTACTCTCATAAAATGCCTTCTATAACCACATGAAACTCTCCGCAGAAATGTTAAAAGCGGTCGCCTCGTGCCTGGAAACCCTGGGGAGGGAGGGCCTTAAAACCCATTCGTTGTATATTACATTTCTCCGCCAACATCGAACTTGCGACATCGAAGTATTATTCTGAGAGTAATTCACTCCTCATAAAAAATCATTTATTTCTTTAAACAAATAAATAAATTTAAAAAAACACACAAAAAAATACAAATGAATCAAAGCAACCCAAATAAATGTTTGTGAAAATAAACCCTAATGTGGCAATCATATATCATTACTTATAAAACTGATAGTTAGTATAACTGGCATTGCTCGGAATTAAAATCTTTTCATATGTAATGTTTTTAACGTAGAAGCTTGTTTATAATATTACAATAGATAAAATCTTTTTTAAAATATATGTATTGAAATAAAAGAGAAATTTAAAAAAATAGTGCTAGGGTATTTCAAAATTTTAAGCTGTTTGGTAAAGGAGAACCTACAATTTTCTTTATTTTAAAATCAATTGGGCTATTTTTTTGAAGAATTAATAATAATAATTGAGAGAAAAATTGCTCAAAAATTAAATTAGTATCGTTGAAAAGAAAAATTTATTATTTTTATGATGGTGCGAAATTTTTTATCCAAAATTTTTGTAGAAAAAAAAGGCAAAATATTAGTTAATTTTTCATATCCTGAAGTGGCTGCTGTCGTCGAACATCTGCTTCATTTGCTAACAAGAGCTTTTCATTTTTTTGCCTCCGTTTGACCAATTGACTTATGCCCACTTTTAGGTATCGTAAAATTATTACATTGTCAGAAACAAAAATTTCTTAATAATTTTCTTCCATTGTTGTCGGAAACAATTTTAAATTTCTGAGTCGAATTTAAGTGAAGATTCCGCGTTTTATGAAGTATAGCAAACCTAATTACATGTAGTTATAGTAATAATTAATGTTTAGAAAATTTTGAAATTTTATCACATTTGGGTTGACATCTTTTTTTTTTTTTTTGTCTATCGGTTTTAATTTAGGAATAATTTTTGAATGTAATGTTATCCTATGGAGAAAAATATTTCTGAGCTTTTTTCGTTTGCTATTTTTTAAATGAAATCAACTGCAGTCGGTAGAAGGAATAAAAACGCAGGTTTTTGCAAAAAGGAATTTTTTTCCGACTTCTCAGAGTATTTTTAAATATTTATTAAAAGTCTCAAAACTTCAACTTCACCATTTAAACAAATTCAGAAAAAAAAATCTATCATAAATAAAATTAAAACAGCAGGGCAGAAACGTTCGTTTTGATATTTTCTTTCCGATGCGCATTTTAATTTTTTTTAAAAAAATGTATAAAATATAAATTTTAGTCGTAATATTTTTTAAATATTCTGTACTTTCTTCCATAATTATTTTAATTCCACCATTTTCGCCGAGGAATATGCATTAAACCCTCCCTCTTACCACTGACTGATGGTGATAGTTATCAATATGTTTTTCAGTACATTGTAAAATATTCCCCACAGCAAGTTGATTCTTTTTTTATTTAGTTTTTGTTTGGTATCACAGGTGTGGTCGTCTGGGCACTCCCAATTCATATGTGTACCTACAAATGCTACCGCATCATGAAGAACTAGATTTGTTCTATGTTAATATTATTTACTTACTTTTATGCACATTTGTATTTAAGTTATCTTTTTTGCTCACCTTTTTTAAATATTTAGAGAGATAATTTGTTTATTATTTTAATATACTGAAAATTTTAAAAAAATTGTCCCTTTTTGTAGGTAAAAAATAAATATATAATCCTGTTGTTGATTCCAGTATCACAAATTCCTTAATTCATATTGGGAGAGTGGTATAAAATTGACAATATTTGGTTGTGTGCACTTGCGTAGTTGTAACTTGATTTCAACGCATCACAATAAAAAAAACTCCCTGAATATATTTGAGGGGGGAGGGGAAATTATTGCAATATCTTTATTGCAAGGATTTTATTTGGGTAGCAGAAAAAAAGAGTATATCATCAGAAAGGGAGTTACTTGAGAAACGTCAGTAACTCCTAATTTCTCTTAGTTGTTTGATGCAGAAGCAGAAGAATTAGGAAAGGCAGTCACTGAACATCAACAACGGCAACTACAAAACAGTTTATTATGGTGCGAGGAACATACCAGTTATCGGAGTTCCGCATGAGATAAAGTGTCAAAAGGCATTTCGACTTTTAATTTTGAATTGTCCTTTCCTTTTAAACAATTGTTAAATAGGGAAAAATATTAAATTTTTAAGGTTAATTAAAGGGAACAATGTTTTTTCAACAAAGTATTAACCTTTGGAGAAATTCTGACTGCAGAAACGCAGGAATTTCAAAGAAATTGCTGGTGTGGTGTGAAAGTGGAGATTTTGGGTGATTCCGTTACTATAAAGTAGATGTAAATAGATGTGGTTTAGTTAAGATAAAATAGATGTAAATAAAGCAAATTAATGAACTGGAGTGAACATTTTCAAGATTGGTCTAATTTAAGGATTATAGTCCACAACAGATCGCGAAATTTACTCAGTTTAGCAATTCCTAAGTTATACGTGGTAAGTTTCTAAGTTTAAGTTTCTATACGTGCTTAAGTTCGAGTCGTAACTGGATCCAAATTAGTATCGATCATGCTCAGATCCCGGCGTCTTTTGACAGCAGCTAATTCTTGAATACTTGATTAAATATTTGTCCTTACGAGAACTTGGAATGAATGGATCATGTGCTGATAATTGTAATGCATTGCAAGTCTGAAAGTCTAGTCTTGCAATGCATTGCAAGTCTGGGATAATTTTCAGAAGAAAAAAAAGGAAACTTTTTCTTATGATCCAAAACAAGTTTAATTTTGCGATCTGTATGTGCGATTTTCCGATATACGTAAAAAGGGGTGTCAAAAACATCATAGTGTCTTTATTTTTCCAAATTTAGAAATTGATGCTACTTCGTTTGCGTTCTTTTGTTAAGGTTTTGTTTATGTAATACTGTGTTTATATGAACTAATTAATAGGCTTATGTAACTATCGAATTTCTATATCTTATAATAAACGAATATTATTGCTTTTCGAATATGAAGTACAGAAAAAGTATTATAATCGTCAAAAAATTCGAATTCGAGATTTTGAAGAATCTCCACGTTTTAGACATCCCTGAGTTCCAAAAACATATTTTTGGAATTATGCCTGTCTATGACAAAGATATTTAAAAAACGCTGGAAAGAAATTTGGTATATGGTCTTTGCATCAAATTTATAGCTTTCTATCAACTTCTGAACACAAACTGTTCACAGGAAGTTTGAATATAAGTTAACACAATAACTACAAAATGAATAGAGCTAGATAGATAAAATTCGGCACATATATTTAAAATCTATAATGTCCATCTGTCAAATTTTGAACCAGATTCAAAAGTGGGTTGACTGTCTGTAGGAGTGTACTTTAAGAAGCATGTAAATACGATAATTCAAAAAACACATTGATTTAAATATATCAAACTTGGTATGTGATTTTGTGACTACAATTCTTTGTCAAATGTCGATTTCATTGGGTTGGAAAAAAGCACGTCTAAAACAGAACTTCACATTTATTAGAGAGTATGCAAGAAAGTTTTTGTAGAGCACTTTCGCTGGCTTTTCTATCTCCATCTCTACTAATAATAAAAGAGAAGAGTGTTTGTGTTGGTGCTTTACAGACCAGACAATTTAACCTAGAGCTACCAAACTTGGCACATACATTCTTTGAGGAGTGAGAATCCACACTTCCAACAGATTTACAAATTTTCATTAGAATTAATTAAAAATTAAGTGAAATTTTGGTGTTTTATGGGATAATTTCCGAAAATATTATGACACAAAATTTTTTACATAATCTTTAAACCCAAAGAATTATCTTTTTAATAATTTCACTTTTGCCCTCAGAATTTTTTTTTATTTTTAATCTATTGTTGAAAAATATTTTTAACGTATTTTACAACAATATATTTAATTGCTGAACTGAAACACATACCGCTTTCCTCGTAGCTACTAATATTTCATCTTGGCTTTTTTTCCTTTCTTGATGATGAAATTATGAAAAAACGGTTTATTTTTGCATAATGAGTAGATTTTTACTTAAAATAGGCTTTTAATATACTTTTTGAAACTCATAATTACAATTAAGGTTTAACTTCATAAATATCCAATATTGAATTTTTTATAAATTGTGTCCATTTTTGAATCCTGTTTCTCCATAACGTAATAAATTATTGGATGTATAAGAATATATTAAGATATATTAGTATAAGATATACAAGATAAGATAAGAATGAATGCCAATAAAAATAATCAATATTTGATAAGAATATATTCTATAATACACATAAACAATGCTAAACGATTTCATTTTCTTTTCTTTAAGGAAGTTTTTGCATTAGTTGAAGTTTAAATACTTCCATTTTTCAAGTTAAAGTTTCCATTTTAGTTGAGATTACCTAAAATTAGGGAGATGTATTGCACATACGGAACGGTATAAAGTTTTTAAAATAGTGGTAAGGGTTACATATTTATCCAATTTCAAGTTTGAATATACTCTTTTGAGCAAGCGACCAAGAGCAAGCTAAATAAATTTTTGAAACCATAAAATCCAGATTATAAAAATTAACGAAACCTAATTTAGTACCTGTTTTCATAAAATAAATTAAGCAAAATAAATTTTGAAATAGTCATTTAATTAACAGTTTAAAAATTTCAAAAACCAGGAGACATTAAAAAGAATATATTCATTTTACAATTTAATTCCTTATATTTTCTTCCGACTAAGTTATGCACGTTATCTTATTAAGTGGCTATATTCTATGTTTATACCAGCTGAGGAATAGAATTCGTCCAAACATCATTTTTAGAATAACTATATCTTTACTTTTTAATATGGTAAATGAGACATTTAATTGAATTTTAGGATATTTTCTTCTTAGGGAAAATCCGGCAGACATTAGAAACATTCCAGCTGCGCAGGGACATCTAGTCATTTTACACATGCCAAAATATGTAGCAAGAGTTGGAAAATTAAACTTAATTTTTTTCCGTTTTTTTTTTCAAATTAAACCTATTTTATATTTTTTAAATAAATAATTTACTAATAAAATTCCAGATAATCAGAGACATTTTATTAAAATTCACTACTATTAATAAAATTATAGAATGAAAAGATTGTGCCAATTCACTGGGGGTTAATCCGAGATCTTACAATTTCATAGACAGATAGATCTTGCCCAATCTACCTGATTTGAAAAATTAATAAGCACAAATTTGTTGTAAATTAATTAAAGTTGTGTCAAACGAAATGCTATAAATACAGAATTATTCACTTACAAAGCATAATTATTTTAAAGTTGAATTCATCCCTTTTATCTTAGATACCATCTAATTTTTTACCATTAGAAATTTCGATTTTTAAATCCAGATAGGCAGCTTCAAATTGATTTTTGTTTGTTTCAGTTAGCACCAAATCTTTTGGATAACAATTAGTAACAATATTAGTATTATCTAAGTTCAACAAAAGCAAGTCATAAATATATTTCCAACCATTTATTAAATTGTGTTTACTTATTTTTTTCTCATAGTAATATAGGAAAATATTGGGTAATGCACTTGAGAAAGCTGTTCCATTGGAATGCCCTTTACTTGTTAATTAATTCCATTAGAAACGTAATTTTCGATAATATTACATTTACATTATTCTAGCCAGTTATTTTTTTGTAATAATTTCATCAAAATATTCGTCATATATAAAAGTACAGACATTTATTAATTTTTCATGAAGCAGATTAGTGTATAAATTTTCAAAATCATAAGTATTAAGTTTATTAATGCTGTTATCTTTTAGAAAATCCAAAACTTATTTGTTATTATTAATTATAAAGTTATCTTCATTTTAAATTTTATTCTGGAAAATTTTCAAGTATTTAAATAAATGTTTTCACGTATAGTAATTATAACTACCAGTGCTACAAGTTGTACAGCTAAAAGTATACCTTGTTTTGGTAGAGGAGAGCAAAATTCTTTTTATTTTACGCTTTGTTGTATTCAGTATTTACTTACAAAACCATTATTTAAAACTACTTTTTGAGAATATAACAGGCTGGATTATTAATAAATCTTCATGATAAAATGAAAAAGAACATTTATTCTATTTGGCTGTCCTTAAAATAATAAGAAATAGAAATTCAGTTTGAGTTGGATTTCGAAGCAGTTTTGTATTTGTGTCAAGATAATTTCTTGTCTTTTATAACAACTTTGATTGCCAAAAATAATAAGATTTTTCTCCTTCCACACGGTCATTAAAACAATGACTAAGATTTTAGAATGTATCTGCAAAATGTTTATTCATTACTCGTGTATTTGACTCTTCCTTTTTCTAATAAAAATTAAATTCCAGCGAGTCTTTTAAAACGGTTATTTTATAAAAATTATTCATTAGTTTACTAATAAAAGCAAAACAAATTGGTAATAAGACAATAATAACCTTAAATTGCCGTGAAATATTATGTTTTTCAATTATATTATTTAAAATGTTGCAAATGAAAATTTTGTTAGCTGAACTGAAATTTCCTCAAGTTTCGAAATATTTGTGATTTGCTATATTTATAAATATGTCTCCTAAATTTTTCGGTGTTAAAACTATAGTCAAAATAGCATGTTGATGATAGTTTTCCTTCTGGTAACTATCAAGATAATCTTTTTGATTTGTTCTATTCAAAAAACGCTATATTTTTATTATTGTTGCGTTGAGAATTTACAGATGTCTATTAAACACAAATGGAAGCGAATGAATGCGTGAACGGAGTTTTACGAAACTGAAGTTGCTGAAAAACTGTTATAGATTGACAATAATTCAAGAATGCCTGAACTCTCAAGCTATTGTGGACAATAAAGATGGTATATATATATATATATATATATATATATATATATATATATATATATAATTTGATGGAAGTTAAAATATATAACTGTACATAATATAATAATAAACGATATAAAATATGATCTGTTTTATTGCTCAATACCTCTTTTAGTTTTAAAAATATCCAATCCTATAAAGAATATTTAAACTGTGTTAAAAAGTTTTGCCATCTTTTTATGATTTAGCTGAAAATAAAATATTTGTTGTTTTGATACGTTCTATCATTTTTTTTTTTGCTTAAAAACTCTTATTGAAAAATATTTAAGTCAATAATTTTGAAGTAATCAATTTAGCCCTTTAAATAATTTTAAATTATTATTTTTAATAACTTAAATTTAAAATTAAGTTAAGTATTAATTAATTTAAGTAAGATTATAATACTAATTTAATATGCATTTTTAGTAAAAAAATTTACAAATATGAAATTGAATAAAAAAATACCATTCAATCCATGGGACAAAGAACATTGACATTCTTTACTCCAGTTCGAAAGGAATATAATTAGGAATGTTTCCCTTTAATAGTTATCGCTTTATAAAATTTTTTTATAGTTTATAAAAAAGTTGGAGATCTATGAACTCAATCCAATTTTTTTAAATTGGATAACTTGCAGTTTTTTAAAATAACTTTAATAATAATAATAAAAAAAAAACATTTACTATGGAAATTTTTTTCAGTTTTTTTCAGTTCAAAATTTAAATGCCCATTTCATTTAGAAAATACATAAGGACAGTTTTTGTTACTTTATGCTTTTATATTGTCAAAAAATTAGAATAAAAAAATAAAGATAAAGGCCAGCAACTTTAGTTATA
>JAPMOR010102267.1:1454252-1491915 GCA_026543865.1 Argiope aurantia | reverse complement strand
TTGTAAATATCGTCTGCGCGTGTTTTTAATTTCAGATAATTTCATTTTCCAGTCTAAATATCTGTACTTTTCTAAATATCGTCTGCTTATTAATTGCATTTTTCTCTCTTTTGTTTTTGGCAACTATTGAAATGTTATGTTTACTTTTGATGTGTTTGTTCTAAGTAGTACTTTTGTATGTGATGTTTTATTCGAGCGGATATTAAGGAGAATGCATACACCACAAGAGAAAGCACAGATTTTATGATGGTCATAGAGTTATTTTCCAATCAACTAAATCACTGACTTTTAAGAGTTAATTTCAAATCACTTAAACTGACTGATTTATGAAGATTTGAATATCACTATTCAATAAAAAAAGGATAATTTTAGATTCTTCATCGATCGTTTCAAAGAAAATACGCCAATAAGCGTGCAGGTTTCTCAAGATTAATTGGCCTAAGATTATGAAAATAGTGAGTTTTTCTAAATTTTTAACATTTAAAACTTCATAAATAAGTCTTAGTTGATCGTGGAAAATAGAAACATTCATTCATTTGTTTAAAATTTGGTGTGTCCAGAATATTTATCAGAATATGATACCTTACTGCATTAAATTTAGACTTCATAATTTTTGAAATATATTTATAAGCAGGAACAAAATATTATTATTGATTTCATTTCAATCCTTTTGAAAGCAAAACTAAAAACTGAATTTTATACTGAATATCAGAAATTTTTGTTGAATTATTGTTTGAGATATTACATAAACTATGAAAAATATTTTGTAGTTAACATAAGACTTAAATACCGAGCAATTCTGTTTGCAATACTCATATTCAATAATAATAATAATTAATAAATAACAATAAAGATGATAAATAAAATAAAACGCTTGGTTTTATTAAAAAATATCTTCATATTAATTGCAATTTCGTCATTTACATTTTTAATTAAAGTTGAAGTTTTACCGGAAATGGCAACAAATTAGCAAAATATATATAGTAAATTGAACGAAACGATCTAAATAATATAAGTTTGGTATGACTATCAAAATTTGAAGATTAAAAATGTTTTGTTTGAGAATCCTTTAAGAGACCAGTTACTTAAAATATTTAATTGAAAATTGTAGCGAGCGGTAATACTGGCGAACCGGCTGGTCGCCAAAGGCGGCTAGTTTAACATAAACGTATTTAATGAACTGGACGAACGGCTGGGCCGCTTTACATCAGTGAACGCTATTACAGTACTGAATACAGTTTTAACGGCGGGAATGAGATAGCTTCTTATTGGCTGTTGAGTGATGACGCAAGCGTCGCCAGGATGACGCTCCGTACATCACACACACACACACACACACACACACACACACACACACACACATATATATATATATATATATATATATATACACGGGGTTAGCAAGAGATAAGCTACCCACTTCCGAGGGCTCAAAAATGCGTTCTATTGATCCAAATGAGATAAAATTTGAACTACAGATTATTGAGATCATACGCTTTACACTTATTAAATAAAAAATAGTACAAAATTTCACCGTTAGATGGCGTTGTAATACACATAAAGCTATTTAATATGGTTTATAATTGTTAAATAAAGTAAAATTAAATTGCTCAATATGTTCTCCTTCATTTTCAATAATATGCTCTAATCGGAGAACCATATTTTCTATAGATTACTGGAGTGAGTCTGCCGGAATATTAAGAATATGACGAAAACATATTATGTTGTCCTTCAGATCTGGTAGAGATGATGGTTTTTGACGGTAGATATTGTCCTTCAAATAACCCCACAACCAAAAATCGGAAGGGGGTAGTGTCCGACGGGAGAGGAGGCCATGCTATTGGGAAATGACGGCTGATAACTCGTGCTTTTGTGAAATGCCGTATAAACGATGATCAATATGAGGTGGTGCACCATCCTGCATGAAAATGATGTTTTGAAGGCATCCACGCTGGAGAAGAGTTGGAATTCCAAAATCCCTCAGTATATCATGGTACCGTAGTCCTGTGACGAACAGGTTTGGATTCCATTTGAAGGTACTTTTTCAAAAAAATACGGTTCAATGATAAAGGTAGCTGTAAAACCACACCATACTGTCACTTTTTCAGGATGCAAGGGTTGTTCCTGGATAACGTGAGGGTTTTCCTCTGCCCAAATTCGAAAGTTGTGGGTGTTAACTAGCCCATTGAGGGAAAAGTGGGCCTCATCACTCAACAGAATGTTCCCTGGCCGAGTTGTGTGAACCACCATTCGAGCAAGGAACTGAAGTGCAAAAGTTTTACGGAAATCTAAGTTCCTGTCTTACAACAGGTGCACAGACTTGATTTTGTATGGACAAAAATGCAAAATTTGCCGTACGATTTTTCGTACTGTTGAATACGGCATATCCAGAACACAGGAAACAACTGGTAAACTCATACTATTATGCGGCGATTGACTGCTGGCTTCAACGGACGCGGTCGCAATATTTTCGACGCTGGAAGACGGGATTTTTTTTTCTCGTCCTCTACCTGGAAGTATGCCAAGTTGCTATGTTTTATCAAATTTCTTCATCATCTTACGAAGGGACCCTGTAGACATTGGAGCTCTTCGTATCTGCTTCATACGACGAAATTCCTATGCAGCTGTAACGGAGTTTTGCTGGTTCTGGTAGAACAATTTCACCAGTAGCGCCTTTTCTTGCAACGTAGGTATGGCGAACAGAAAAGAAACTAATGTTCGTGCAGAATCCGCCTTCTTTTCTTCCAAAGAAAAATGGTAATAGACATACCTTGTAACGCAAATTATGTTTCACATTTTCAATATATGCAAATTAAAGCCATTTATGTCACAGCGCCATCTTTTTGTACTAATTCTTTTAATTAATAAATGTAAAGGGCATCATCTGAATAATCTGTAGTTCAAACTTTATCTTATTTGGACCAATAGAACGCATTTTAGAGCCCTCTGAAGTGGGTAACTTATTTCTTGCTAACCCTGTATATATATATCACATAAATAAAATAAGCATAAAGATGAATTTAAAATACAAATAAGTAGTTTAGTTCACATTACTTTCTTGTCATCAATAAAATATACCTAAAAGAAGGCATCAGAATAATTTAGTGCCTGTAACCTCAAGTTGTCAAAATCCGACACTGATGTCTCCCACAACTTATGGAAACACTGATCCTTTGCGAAACTGATTTTACTATCGAAATTCATAAAGAGCTGCTGCGGCATTTCCTTGATTTTTGCGAGTTTCAGATTAACGCACATTCTGGTAAGAATAGTAACTGAAAGAATACTATGTTCCGTTATTTCAATTTAGAATTATTCATTATGCAACCAGCATATCAAATAAGCCTGCAAAAACGCATGTTTATATGATGACTATAAAAAATAGCTCTAAAAATCTAAAAAATAAACATATTGCTGATAACCAAAATAAATAGGCGAGCTTTCGATTCATATCATTTTGGGAAGAAATTTTTTCTATTACTTTCGAAGCATTTCGGAAGTAATAAATTTCTTAAATTTTTTTTTCTGGAAACTTTCAGCACATCCTATGAATTATCTATCGCAAATTTTCGAATCAATCGGCCTTTTAGATACGGCTACAAAGTGCTTTTAATATGCCAGGTTTAATTACGATCATCTCGTATTTAGAAAGTTTTGTTACATGTTTGTCTTTTTCTTCGATGCTTCTAATAAATTAAGCCTCGCATGTAAAGTTTTTCTATCTTGATATAATCACTACTTTGATGCCCAGTTAAATTCTGGAATCCTTCGGACTGCTTGCGAGAATAAAGAAGATAACATCACCGTTATATTAAAATACCGTATGTTAAGCCAAAATATCTTATTGAAGCAAAAGACATATAGGTTTGCCACATCTGCTCGCAAATTGCTGTATATGATATGTGATTATTGTATGCTGTCACAAAATGCTCAATTATTTATTATTATTTCAATAATTTTTCAACCGATTTCAAACTAACTTCCCGATAAGCTAAAGACTTGGCATGAGTTATCTGTCGGCAATAGAAGTTCTTAATAGATTGCACATTTTTTTACCTAACAGAGAGACAAGAAAGGGAGTTAATATTGCATTGTGATCTGTTTCTGGACAATGTTTAAAGTTTCAGATCTCTAGCTAATCGGGTATTTAGTTTAAAATATAGATTGCAAAATTTGCCCCAAACAGACAAGAAAGAGAGTTGATAGTGAAACGTATTAATAATAACAATACTATTTCGGATCTTTCTTCTTTTATATTCTTGTGTTCACAACCTTTTTGTATACTAATGCCTGTTCTAAATTTAATTTTTCTAATATATATGAATTTTATTCGAAAATTCTTTTAGTAACTTATGTTTGCCAATATAAAGATAAGTTACGTCGTATGATTGTATCTTCTCAAAGATTTGTTTTTCATTAACATATGTTTGCGGGTTATAAGCAAGACAATTATACGAAACTACATTCATAGAATATCTGTTATTAACTAATACGATGGAAACAGTTTCTACTGAAATAAAAGTGTTGATATTTAATAAAACTCTCACATCTAAGATATTTTTATTATAATTTCCTGTATTTCTAAAAAGTATGCGAAATAATTTCTTTTCTTTTACTAAAACTCTATGTAATTTTTTTTTCATTCAAAATATACATGCGTATGATGACTTTCTCTTCATAGTTGATTTCAAAATACGAAACGATAAAATGTCGTGTTGATGATCAAAGCTGAAAAGCAGAAGACAGGTCTGCACAGATCAGTAAAGGAAACTTTCGATGAAGATTATATTAAGAATAACGATAAGCAGTAATTTGAACATGGGTCATATTTATATGGATTAGATCATAGGCATTGAGAAAAAAAATCAAGTAATAAAAAGACTTCTTTTTTAAGAATTATAAACTGGTACATGTAAAAAAGAAAGTAATGAATTCTTCAGTTGCATATATACTGTGTGTGCCTCTTATTGTAACTTTCCTTAGACAAGTTAAAAACATTAACCAATAAATAAATATTTAAATAAGATTTTAAAAATTAAACGATACTTTACCTAATATATACTACTAATATTGCCATTCTACAATTTAACCATTTATAGAGAAGATGTTTATTGAATTCCTGTTATCATACCACAAGTAAAGCTTTAAATAAGATGTTAATTATTTTTTTTTTACAAAACTTTTGAAATTTATAGCGTTTTTTAGATGCCATTTGATACCTTCACTTTCCGATTCAGTTAGATCTCAGCAATTTCGGAAGGAGTTATCTGCCATATGACTTTACTCCGGAAATTACCAATTTATACTTCAAGAAAAGACTAAAATTATCTCAAAATTTTTTTTGATTGAGCGATATCGATGATCAGATATAATTTTTAATAATAACAAATTTAATAACTTAAATTTAAATTAAGTTAAGAATTAATCAATTTAAGTAAAATAATAATAATAATTTAATTATTTTAATATGCATTTTTGTTGATTCCAATTCAAAAGAAATATAAAAGGAATATTTTCTCTTAGTAGTTTTCAGTGTATAATAAACCCGAACTGCTTTCCACCACCGATTCAAAAGTAACTTTTCAATTTATCTTGGATTTCCTTATAAACAGCCAAACAGAGTTTAACCACAAAGTGTATTCAATACTTGTAATACGTCTCGAATTTCAAACACGTTAATTGTAGAAAATGACAATTTCAGCACAACGTTTTTAATGTACTCCGTGGTATGACATGCAACTTCAAATTTCTACGATGCAATGTAATTATACGAGTATCTGTACTCTCTATTATGCGAAAAGGAAATATACTGCAATAGGTAAAAAATTCTTCGTGATTTCCACTGGGTTTAGATGTTTGAAATTTGCTATACGATTTTATCATTAATTTTTTTTATTTGAGAGAAATTTTTGCAATTCCAATAAAAAACGTTTTATACAGAAGGGAATATCTGATAAAAATTTCTAATCAAAATTCGGGTTATTTTTCGAAAAATTCAAATTTGGAAGTGGTGAGGAAGGATAAAAACTCACTACGAATATTTTTTATATATTTCAAATCCCAGAAGGAAGTTAGTTTAACGTTTCAAATGTTGTATAATCGTAGTTCAGAATTAAGTAAACGAAACAATTCCGATATTCCAGGCTATATTTGCATATACCGTATTTTTTATTACTGTGTTTTCGGTAAACAGTTCTTAAATTATTTTCCTCCAATTTTAACATCAAGAAACCATTTGAAATTGTAGCAATTATAGATGATTTTTATCGGGCTAATTAAAAGGTAATTATTAGCATTTTTCAGAAGTGTTTTTACGAAAAATAATACAGCCGAATTTTTGCTAAATATTGAGTCTTGCAAAACATAACTCAAGAGCCAAAACATTATGACCATTCCTACATTTTGCAATGAACTCGCCTGGATGACGTGGAAGGCACGTGATCAGGTGGAAGTGGTATTTAACTGCTACTGGAGAGTCTGAAGAATCATTCTTTCATTTACTTCTGTGTGTGATGGGAAAGGATGCAGATCTAAGCGACTTTGATAGAGGTCAGACTGTAATGGCTCGAAAGCTCGAAAAAAGTATTTCTGAAACTGCACGACTCGTGGGTTGTGCGCGATCTACAATTGTTAGTACTTATGCAAAGTGGATGAATGACGGTGAAAGCAGCAGTAGACGACATGGTGTTGGACGTCCACACGCTATCAAAGAAAAAGGTCGTCGGAGACTGTCTCGCATGGTGAAGCAAAACCGGAGCCAGACAGTGGCTCAGCTGACAGCCCAATACAATGCAGGGCCAAGTAGAATAGTATCGAAGCACACTGTTCAGCGGACACTGTTGGATATGGGGCTACGCAGCAAACGTCCCACTCGTGTGCCTTTGCTGACCAAGCGTCATCGCCAACTGCTCCTGTGCTGGGCCCGGGAACATCGCGACTGGTCCATGGATCAGTGGGAGAGAGTTGCCTGGTCAGATGAATCATGGTTTGTCATGCATCACGCCGATGGCCGTGTCAGGATATGCCGTTTTCCAGGCAAACAGTTGCTCCTTCAATGTACAGTAGGTCATACATAGGCCGGTGGTGGCGGTATTATGCTTTGGGGGACGTTCTCTTGGGCGTCTCTGGGACCCATGGTTGTGGTAGAGCATACCATGAATGTTACAGGGTATCTGAACATCATTGAGGACCAGTTGCACCATTACATGGCCTCTGTTTTTCTAGCTGGAAATGGAATGTTCCAACAGGACAACGCCACGTGTTACAAGGCTAAAATTGTGTTGGAGTGATTCCAGGAACACAATGCTGAACTCCAGGAACATGATGCTGAATTCCAGTTAATGCCCTGGCCGCCTAACTCACCGGATATCAATCCGATAGAACACCTTTGGGATGACAACTCAGAGTTCAAAGACCACCAATTCGCAATATCTCGGATTTGCGTGACCGTTGCTTAAACATTTGGTACAATCTGTCTCCGGCCATCTACCAAGGACTTGTGGCATCCATGCCAAGGCGGGTTGAATCTGTGTTGCGCGCCAACTCGTTATTGACAGGTGGTCATAATGTTTTGGCTCTTGAGTGTATAATTAACAGCAATGGGTAAAAACGTTCTCAATTCTAAAAAAAGTCATCATATATATAATATGAAATACAAGGTATGTTCAGTGATATAGAATCATTTTTTTTAATGACAGTGTATATATTTTGTCAACACACACACACTGTCCATACATATGACGGAAAATAGACATTATAGCTTCAGTAAATAACAATATAGGAGTTGCCATCAAATTAGATAATGAGCATGAAAGAATAAGCATAAAGGTAACACCTAACCTACGAAGACCTAGACTTACTTATAAGATGTAGGGCATACAAAATCTAAATCAAATAAACCTCAAAATGACATAGGTCTAGAATAATACCTGCGATTTTATTTGATTGCAAAGAGTATTTGAGTTTCAAATACTAACCTTCATGACAATAATATAGCAAAACTAAAATAATGCAAAAAATAGACCAACTATTAATACATGAAAGATCTTTATTTCAATGAGAGAAATAATAATACTTTAACAAACAAAACAGATAAATTAATGATAAAACTAAAGCATTTAATAATAAATTTAAATAATGTGTATTATTCCAATATTTTCCTTCCAAATGAATAAAGTACAATGAAAAATATAGAACATGAATATCACAATGAACTTAAGAGGTACTGTTACACACTGAATCTTGTAAAGACTATTTATTCAAACAATTAAAATGCAATGCATGCAGCACAAGTTTGCACAGGAAGCCCAAATGTCTGCATTAATACATTTCAAATGGTTACATAGATATGAAATATTCAATCATCAAATAAGTTAGCTTTTTTATACCTCAATATTTAAAAATTTTCATATTTTCCAGCAGATTATAACATTATTTAACCCTTTAAAGGGCCCTTTTTTTCTAGTCATATTATGTAAAAATATTTTTAGGCTTGAAATTAGAATAAGAAAAGGGATTCATTTAGCTTATTAGATAAATTTAATTTGTAACAAATCAAGACATCATTTTGTCTGAGATAAAGAACTGAAGCATCTGTTTCTGACTTACTAAAAAAAATTGTTAGAACTTATGCCAACCAACATAATTTCATACAAAAATTGATAAATTTGGTGGGAAGCATACTTCCCACGGCCCTAGAAAGGGTTAACATAAAAAAAAAAAACTGTATTCAAATATATGCAAATTCGAAAACAGTAGAGGTCTGCAAACTCGATTTATTTGTTGTAGAGAAATTGGTGAATTGTTTCCAAATCAAACTTTATAGATGCCAAAGTTTTTCTTTTTTCAAAAGGAACAAATGGAAATTTTTTTGGTACTACAGGGCAATGGAATATCTAGATCATTAGCACACACCATATTAATATGCCAATAAAATATTAGAAACGAAAAATCTGAGAGGAAATTCCAGTTAGAAAATTCTCATTCATTAATGTTCTTATATTTAAAAACAATATTGGCATCAAACAATATAGGAGAGATATTTCCTCAGTAATTGTAAATCCTTTATATGGTGCTCTTAGATTTTCCATCACCTAGATAGTAAATTAATTAAATTTGACTTTTCATTGGTAGATAGTATTCACAGGGTGAAAAGTCTTTAAGAGAGAAGTTTGCAGTTGCCTCTACTGGATATTATTGCACCAAATCCCTTCGAAATAAGCATAATCAAATTAATTAAAAATAATTAAGGCCAAAATTTATGTTAAGAGACCGTATGTAAAACTTTTAATTTGCTTATAAATCAACATTATACTTGCAGTTCTAAAAAAAAAAAAAAAAAAAAAAAAAAAGGAAATGAAATAGAGCTTGATATTCTAAATAAGTAATTTAGAGATTCTAAAAAAGATCTTATTATTTTAAGTTGTACTTCGGCTCAATATGGCGAACAATACATGAATAGAGTAGACTAAGCACATGAAGTGACGTACACATTTAATAAGAAATAAAAGCGGTCGACATAAAAGAGCAGGGTTAAAAACATCAAACATTTATTACACATAAACTGCTCTTGATACACAAATGCTGCATCAGCTCTTAATCTCCGAATTTAACATTCTTAAAACATATGACAGATCAATAAAGTCCAGCAAGAACATTTCACATAAATACAAAAACTGACACTTTTCAAAAACTTACAGCTACAATTTTTATACAATAAATGACACTTTCAAGAACTTACAGCTACATTTTTCACATGTAATTCGTACAAAGTGTTTAATACCACAATTGAAACATTTACAACATAAGTATTTGAGAACTAGAAAACTAATGTAAAGTATTATTTTAAATATTTTGTTCCTCCAAGCACCAATTTTAGATAATTATTTCTTTCAATATACAACATTTCAAAAGTTGCATGAGATAGAAACAAAAATACAAAATTGCGCTCAAATTATTAAAAAACATCACAATTTCTTTTGCTCACTTAATGGCGTTAATGCATTTGCTTGTGAAATCTTAAAAACAAAGTTTGTCTGATAAAAATGACACTCGACTAAAAAATAATGCCTCACAATGACTAGAAATACAATAGAACTTTAGAATAACTCCAGTGAATGACAATATCCAAGCACTAAAATTTATAAAACAAACTGCATAAAATCTTTTGAAGTTAAAATAAATTAGCTGGAATTTTAAATAAATAATCTTAATACACTGATGATAATATATGTCAGATACGTAATATCAGAATATAACAATAAATAATCTATAAACAAATTATCAACACTTAATAAAAGAAATAAAATCAAAATCTAAGCAAAAAAAAAAAATGTATTCCCAATGTACATGGAATTGTTCATTTTTAATAGATATGTATGACCAATTAAAACTTGGTTCTATTTCATAACAATTACTTTCTCAAAGCCAAATGCAATGAAAATATGTATTATAAATATATTATAGAACTGAAATTAATTCATTCACTATACTGAGTTTTTAATGCTAAGAATTTTTCAATCAAATGTGAGTTTATTCACTATATAAATTCATTACTTAGTTGAAACAGTTAAAGTAAGTTTCTTTATACTGACATTTTAAAATAAATAGATAAAAACACTTTTATTGACTAGAAATTATAGAGTATTTGCAACGAAATAAATCCAAATAAAAAGAATTTAACATAATAAAGAGAGAACATCAAACAGTTTAACATAATAGATGAGTAAAGGAAGAATTTTCATCGAGAATTCAATACAATCTGAAACTGGAATGCGGAACGAACCACTTAAAATAACTAAATGGAATTAAATGACATAACTAAATCTAATATTGTATGGCCATATTAATTAATGCTCAAGTGCTTCATATATGGATTTCTACAAGTTGAACATAACCAAACTGAACATCAAATTAACATCAGCAATGAGTTCTTTAATTACTTTTTTATGTACACAGCTATGCACATAAATCTTATCACAAAATTACAAATTAGCATGAACATATTTCAACCTCTTTTTTTTATTGTTGACTCACAAGATGTATTTATACTGCATATTTGCAAAACAATAATGGTTTAAAAAAAGTTTCTAATTAACAATTTTTACGATTCTCTCAAAAGCAATCTTTGCCTTTTGTGAGAAAAAGATAAAAAGAGCTGTTGCTTACATATTTATATTACTATTCGAAGAAACAAATAAAGTCATATAATCAGAGAAAAATGGACTAAAACTATCACTTTACAATAAAAACATTAAATAAATAAATACTTCCTCTGAGACAACCATTATTTGGAAGAGAGACCATACAACTATCCAAAGAAAGAGTATTTCGTACAGTGCAGGTTTAACAATTCTTAAGGAAAAGCCTCTAGCCTTTTAGCATGCTTTCTTGGACATTCATGTGACATAGTTAAAGGGTAAGTTAAACACTAACAAGTTATCAAAACACATGGAAATATTTTCTCCTTATCCATTCTATGGGCATATAATATTGAAAAATGACATTAAAAAATTATTTGATAAAAGGAGTCATTCACTCCTAATACTTTGGATACATCACAAACATAGAATTTCTTTCCTTTTAAATGCTATTTATGTAACTTCAATTCCACGACATAGTGTATTTAAACGTAAGTTATTACACAAGAAAGTATTCTTTACAACTATCAAATTAAAGCAACTGCCGTAAAATTTTTTAAAACTATCTGGGGTTCAATATTTTTTCTTTAGCTGAGGGCATTTCTAAATATCCAAACTAATCAAACAGGGAAGGTGAGGGATTTCATATCTGAATCTAAATAAATGACAGTGTATCTTCAAAATATATAGAGAAATAATGAAAAAAAAATGCTACTGCATAAAAAAACTGCATTTTATTTAAAAAATACGAGCTGAAAACACTAATAGTATTATAGCCAATTTCTTGTTCGAAAGAACACCACAATGCAAGTTTATAATAGATGAAATCAAGTTTTATAGAAAAAAAAAATTATAATTTAGTGTACTTTTCCTGGAAATCCCTAGAGGGCAACATCAAATTAAAGCCAAACTTTGAAAAGACTATACAGCTGTTAATATGTTTTTTTTTTCAAATTTGAAAATATTTTTGAATATTAAAGAAGCAGAATGGGAAAGAAAGCATACTTTTAATGCATTTTAAAATGTACAACAGATATCATGATATATGAAAAAAGGGAGGGAGAAATATAGCTTGCAAAAAGATGTGTTACTACAAAAAAAAAAAAGGTATAAAGCATTTACAGAGGATATGTTTGTTAACTATCTTCAAACATTTATCAGACAACACACTTGAGCATAAAAGGTTGGCATTTTGTACTGCTTTACACTTTGGAAAACAATAGGTCAAATTGAATACACATTCAAAGATCGCTAAGACACATGAACAAGACACACAAAGACACTTCTTGCATAAATAATAATACAGTGAGAGCTGATGACTTTAGAATTTTCACATCTCAAATACATAAAGAACAAACATTTTCTTTTTCTTTTTTAAAAATTTGAACAAAGTAAATAGTAATGACATTTTTATGCTGAGTCTGTGCAACAGCTAAAAGAATTACACATTTGGAAAACAAAGTCAAATTACTTTTCCCTCTGTTTCCTTTGAAAGTCTTTCACTTGCGTTATGTTAATTGCTTCAGTTTTTGCCTTTGGCCCCTGAAAAATATGAAAACAAATATTATACTCTCATAAATATGCACGCTTATAGTAAAACATAAAAATAATTGCAATAATAAAATACAATAAATAGTAGCACAAGCAAACGAAATCGTTTAAATAAATATGGTTTATTAATACATAATTAAAATGAGCTCTAGAAATATCAAATATCAGATAAATAGATGTCATACATACAGATTCAAAGGGCATATACATTAACGCACAAAATTATCATTCATTATTTAAAAAACATAAATTAGAAATATCAACAGCTACAAAGCAATATTTATCAAATGAAGAAGTTATATAAACATTCTATTTTTAAGCAAAATTTTTTTAAAGATATAAACATTCATTATATTTTCTGACTACAAAATCTGTGGAAAATACTAATTTCATATCTGGAAGAATAAGAAAACATTTGCATTCTGCCTGAAGAAAATTTAAAAATTCTTATTTTTACATTATTCATATACAAGATTCTACTTTCCTACCTATAGTTTATTTCATATATCGATCAGCTTTTTTTAAAAATTACTTTTACTAAACGATATTGTATTTTATTTTTTAAATGATTTCTCCATATTATATAAAACTTTTTACGTAAAAAGTGCCTTTTATTCGCTTTGTGATAGGTAAATAGCGAGCCACTTGACCCATGACATTTAAGGTTTAGTTTTGCTGGTACTGTTTGAAATATTTAATGATTATTATGTCGTAGTAGGTATTTATATTCACTTGACGGTGAAATGGTGACAAAAACGTAAAAGTAAATTCTTAATTAATACTACATTAAAAGCAAATGAGTTTAAAACAATATTATTTGTTAATCCTACTTTTAGACACGCCGTTTGTGGCTATACTAATGAAAAGCTTCCCGTTTTGATTACCTTTGTCTGTAACGGCAATTTTTCGTCTCTCGACCAGCAATCATTTGTATACCTAAGCAATGCATGTATTAACCATGCATTGCTTTTAAAAAATTTTTTAAAAATAGTAATGGAGTGTCGAGCGATGGTTCTTGATTTGTAGTCAGAACGATTGAGTATTACATTTTCCATGTTCAGTTGTTGACGGGTCACAACAAAGGCACAATTGTTCTTATACCATATATTATTAATGGTTCAAAGAATGATGCAGATATGTCATTTATATTGAATAGGTTGCAATTTCCAGCAAGACTAATTTTTGCCATGACCATCAATAAGTCACAAGGTCAGAGTTTTAGAAAAACTGGTCTGATTATTAAAGATCAAGTTGCAATATTTTCACATGGTCAATCGTATGTAGCATTATTCAGAGCAAAATCTGGAGCTGGAATTAGAAAACAGGCTAAAGTAGGCCGTATGAAAAATATAGTTTTTACAATGTTCTTAGTAAAAATTAAATAAAATATTGTATTAGAACGTATCTCTTAATGGTTTTACGAAAATTTTTATTTAATTTCCTATATATTTTTTTTAATTTCATGCTTAATTCTTCATTTCTTATGAAAAAGTTAAAATTAGGATGAGATTGCTTTTGAATTTTAACTAATGCTAAAATACTTCTTTTTTAAAATTTGGAATTAAGTTTTCTAATTCTTGGCATTTTAAAAACAGTTTGTTTCAAATAGCATTCGTAGTCTGGAGGGAAGGTATCAATCTCTCAGGAAACCCCACTAACCTGAGGACATGCATTATTTAAGGACATAAGATGTACTTCATTTTCCAAAATTAAGCAGAAATTCTTAGTAACAATTTGCACAAAATTTAAATATTGAGAAGTGTTATGTCTTACTTCTGTTTTGACTGACGAAAGAGAAGGAAAATCAGTCTCCGATTCCAAAGAAAAACTGAGTTCAGGACAGCGAGCTCTCAAGCCAGTGTTATCTCTGAAGCATCCTGTATCATTCTCTCTAAAAAGTAATGAATGAAAGTACTTCAACCAAATGTAGAAATTTTAATATATATACCATTATAATAATATATCCAACTTACTTTACATAGCCATGGAGAAAAGGGCATGTCTCCCCTTTGAAGCATGATCCATCCCTCCAGAAACGACAAGTTGTAGTTGAGAGGTCATGAGAAAATCTACAATCGCTGCGTGTACAAGTCCCTTGTAAAAAGAAACAACATGGCCGTTTCCGAGGTATAAGCTCTAAAAGAGAAGAGTAAACATGAAACATTTAATATATATACATATATATAAGAAAACATATATATATGTACACATCCAAATTAAGGTTAAACAAGGCAAATTGTTACAAATAGTCAATATAGACAAAGAGTTTGTAATGAGTTTTATTAAAATTCTAGAAATCTCAGTGCAGAAAAAGATAAAAACATGCGAGTAAAATTATTTAAGCGAAAAAAAGATCATGACATGATGCAAATCTAAGATTCTATTTGATAACTGCATTACTCAGTCATCAAATAAACAAATTCCTAATGTAAGGATTCTAAAACTGATTTGAAAAAAGCAAAGAGCATAGATCATAGATACAAATAACATTTAACCTATTAATTTTAATATTCAAGAAAGAACAATAATTTAGATGTTGGAAATTTTTACATGCTGGAGCTTCAATGTCATTTAATATACTGGCTGCCATCTAATATTGGTCAGACCAGATAGCAGCGTTTTTTGAAGGACACCAAGAATGGCAGCCCACATTAGAAATACGTTTCGCTACCAAATTAACTTCTCTTAAGACATAAACTTGCAAATCTTTATTCAACACAGAGAAGCGTCTCAACTGCAAATATTGATAGCAGAGAGCATACTTATGCAAGAATGTATCTCCTTATCGCTATTAAAACACATAGCTAATTTTTCGAACACAATATTTAAACATTAAATTGCAAATTTAAAAAAAATATATAATCTTTAGAGAAACAAAATTTTTAAAAAGTATAAATTTTAGCAGAAGATTTAGAAAGGTCAAATTTAAAATTAAAGCAAATTTAATCTACAAAACAGTCCCCGGACTTTAAAATAAAAGAGTCATTCATACTTTGTTTCACGTTTTTGTACAGATTTGAAGCTTCATTACAACTTGCCATTTGCACATCAACTGTTTCTGAAGTACAACGTTGCCTCTTCTGGTATAAATACTCCACACAGTCATTATTTGGCTTTTCCAACTCCTAATAAATATATATATATGCATAAATTTACATCTACAAGTAAAAATTACAAATTATAATAAGAGAAATTAGCATTTATTTACTATGAATGCTCTTTTACTTTGTTCTCAGAAGTGAATAAAAAATTAATTTTTTCCCCCCATTTCATTATTTTGAATTAACACACACCACATACAAGAGGAATGGCTATTTTTCCTTCTACGACATTTGAAGCTAATGGATTAATAATTGTTCATCTTTCAGTTGTCACATAGGAAACAATGCAATTTATTAAAAATATATGCTCTCGCGAGAACTGGATGATTGTTTTCCTTTTTAATTCTAAAGTCAGCATCCATTATTTAACAAGGAATTCTTATTCATGATATAATTTTCTAATATTTTTTACATGATATTAAGAGAAAAAAAATCAGTTTCAATTATATTATTTTATAGTTTCCCTAAGAAGTACATAGGGTGTCAGCTACTGTGCCATGATAAAAGCGATTTCTTTTTCTTTTTTTTTACCATTAGAGATAGGTATTAAATTCCAATTGGAAATGCAGTTTATTTGACAAAAAGGATTACATTCTTTATGTTGTTAGAACCAATATATGTTTTAAAAATCCACAAAATCTAAATTTTTACATCCTTCTGTCTTACCAATTATAATTAGTAAATATTATTAACACTAAAATATTTTAAACAAACAGAAACAATTCTTTTTGTAACTAAAAGTGATAAAGTTAAGAAATGTTGAAAGCCATTGTTTTAGGTTAATTTTAAGCTAAATGCTCTTAGTCTTTAGAGAGGTCTTATGGGATTGTAGCAAACTGAAAATTATGTTATGTTACTTTTCAAATTGCTTAAAAAATTTGTAAATGGCATTCATTTAGGTTAAACAGTATAACCCAGTCAATTTTAGACATAAAACAATGTGCTTTTTGATTATCCTTTTTTAGGGTAACAACAATTTCCTAAATATGATTGAAAGGACTTATAAAAGAATTTGTATCTTAGAAATATATTCCTTGGTACAAACAACACAGAATACTTTCTTTCTATAATTTAAAACTTTTTCCCAATTAGAATGATACCTACCTCCAAGAGATTAGAAATTAGCTATTGGGCCCACAATAAACAGACACTCTGATAAATTTTATTTAAGGCTAACAATCAGAGAAGTCAATCATGAATTAATATAAACGTATATATATTACAAATGTAATGACTTTTGAAATTAGATGTAGAATCAATAGTTATACATGTTAAGCACATAGAAACAGATGGATGAGCATGATTCCAAACTGAATAGAGACACTCTTTAAATACATTTATTAAAATTTATGAAATGAATTGATATTCATTTTTGAAATTCCTAAAGTAAATTCAAGTTTTGTATTTTCTGAATTAAAACTGCAAGCTAAAATTAAAATACTTCAATAGCAACAGAAACCAGGTAATTATTTACAAATACAATTTTTGAAATAGAAAATTTAGATATGTTTGTTATTGTTTCCAATATTTTTGAGACAATCTCATTTTGGCATATTATGTGAAACACTTTAAAAATACAATAATGTAGTGTAAATTATACTAACCAGTTCACTCAAAGAACAAGATCTTTCATAAGGGTTATCACAGTTATAATCTGTAAAACTATCAGATGCAAGACTCCATCCTCCGCCTTCCATATAATAATCTTTATATGGATTATTACCACCACTTGCATTTGAAAAGGCACTTAAACCAGAAAAATTAGCTGCCTTAAAAGGATTGTTCTCAAAAGAAATAGAATGATCACTTGTATGCTGCATATGGGGTACTTTATTACCAAAGTTATCAAAAGTAAAATTGTTATTCATAATCGGAAAACGGTTTTCAATTTGATTGACAACCATTCTGTGACTTTCAGGAGCTTGAACATATAATGAAGCGTTTTCTTCGTAGCAATTAGCAAAACTTTCAATCTGCGAAGTCAAGTAACTGGAATGTAAATCATTTTGCATAGGTTTACATAACTCATTACCAAATATAGAATTGCTAATAGCAGGTACAGAACATAGGCCTTTCAATAGCTCATCTTCCTCCTCCTTGATTTCTTTACAGAGGGCTGTACTAACTTTAGCATCATAAAAATATTGTTCATGATTTTCCTTTTTCTCAACAGGAACAAAATCCTTTTGCCATGTACGAGCAATAAAATTATGGTTATCGCCCCAGTAAAAAAGCCATTTTTTATCATAAATTTCACTGCTTGTCTGCTCAGCTTTTTCAGTACACTCTGCCATGCTTGAAGTAACTTTAACAGAGGTATTATGTTCAGCGAGGCTATAAGGTTCAATAAGCAATCCCGACTTACTTTCATTTAAAAACTTTGGGAAATGCTGATAATTTTCCTTCTGCTCAGAAACATAGTTTTTATCGGTAGATTCTAAATGATGATACGATATGAAAGGCAATTCATTATGTGGTCTTCTGACATTTATAGAATTTATATTATCATTTTCATTGTTTGAAACTTTCAGCAATTTCTGTTCTATTTCATGTTCATATTTAAATTCATTCCTATGTATGATAGCCTTTTCTTCTGAATCAAGCTTACAAATAAGATTGCACTGATTAATGTCAGACATTTCTGAACGCTTCATTTCCCATTCAGCAGAAGTGTTTGCAGAGAATTCGCTCGATAAACAGCTTTGCTCCGTCTTTTCCAAAGGACTTCTAGAAAAATTGAATTTTTCATAGTTTCCAGACAGAAACATTTCGTTCGTTTCTTCATCGGAATAATATATTTCATCGTCACTAGAGCAACTTTCAATGTTACTGGACGTAATACTTTCTACATGTTTGTCTGACTTCACATCAGGAAAGAGAAGGCTGGTATCAACATGAGATGTTTCAAGAGTATCCAAAGGGTTAAAGGATTGGCTAATGGTGAAGCTTTCATTCTGGCAGTAACGATGTTTCTCCATATCCAAGGCTCTATTAGAATTAAGGCAAGGCCTTTCACTTTCATCAACAAAATAACTATTTAATTTGTGATGAATAAATGCATTCTCTTTTTGAACAATAGGAATTTTAGTTTCTAAACAACTGGTTGCAGCATCAGTTTCTGTACAAAGCTCAGAATGGTTGACATCACACAAATTGGCCTCTTTAGAGAAGTAACACTTCAATGCATCAACATAACCGTTGTTTTGAAGAAATGAAGAACTACCATCACTCGGTTCAAGACACGGACTTTTATTATCAAGATGATCAGCTAAAGCAGGCATTCTAAAATGAACATCTATGCCATAACAATCAGACAAACTTTTTGTATCATTCAGATAATTTTCCTCAGAAATTGCCTGAGAAGAATTAACAAGGGCTGTTGCATATCCTTCCAGATTATTTTCTGAATTAATTGTTTCGTGGAAAGGAATTAAATCGGACGATTCTTGCAACATATGGAGAGAGAGTTCATTTAATTTTCTTGTAACAGAAGATTTTACAACTAAAGTTGCTTGGGAAATATTTAGTTCATTTAAAAAATGTAAAATATTGTGACCTTCAGCACCTTTCAAAAGATTCAATAAATCCATTTTATTTAAGGATATTTTGCAGATGTTCACAGAAGACAAATTAATAAATGGCAATAATGGATCTCTAACCACGGGCGTGATTATGAAATTTTTAGCTCTATGAGTGCCACACCTTTTAGATACTGTATGATATTGTGCGCAAGATACTTTCCAGGGACATATAAAACCGGAATTTTTAAAAATATTTTTAATGGTCTTTAAAGATCTATAAGGAATGATAGGTTGTATGTTCTTAATAGAATGAAAATTTTGATTTCCAGCATTATGTGCCATTTCATTTGGAACATTAGATTTCCGTTTCAAATTACACTTTTTACACCAGGCATTTTTTAACATTTTATGTTGAGCAACTTCTACAGTACATTCAGTTTTGCTACTCAAAGGTGGAAATGCTGCAAAGTACCTAAATAAATAAAAAAAAAAACAGATCATTTTATTTACATCTTACTATAAGCAAATTATTATTTTATAATTACTATATAAATATTTCAGTGCACTACATTTTATTATTAAGCCATTAATTTTACTGCAAGTACTAAGAATTATATGTATATAAAAAATAATATAATATAGTTAAATAAATGCAAACATTTTATGAAAACCGCAACTTTCAGGATATTTTTATCTTAAAAAATACTAAACCAATGGAACAAAGAAAAGCAACCCAATTCATAAAAGTGCGGAGCAATATTTTCAAAACCATGAAAAAGGTAAATAAGAGTATTTCAAAATTCACAGGTTTCCTTTATCTAAATTCATAACTGTTTATATCTTTTCCAATTTTTTAAATATAATGCAGAAACTATTCTACATAGTATTTAAATATTCAAATAAAATTATTATGTACTTGTGAAAACAGATATTTGAGCAGCAAAAATATCACAATTAGTAAAATAATAATAAAACCTATCAAAACATGCTAACTAGGGTGCTAAAATGCAAAACAGGAACCTTTCAGATACTAGATAGATAGATAGAGAGAGAGAGCAGAATTTGCCGAATTTAACCATCGGTATAATTTAACGAAGGCTGCAAATATAACTTTCTAAGCCAATTTTTAAACTATGACAAACTATATTTCCCAGATTTTGTCAAATCAATCTAAATTGAACTACACACTTCTTAACGAAGCAAGTTTAAAGAAAAACAGACATATTCATATAAAATTATACACTTTGAGAATAGAAGCTCAAGTGTAAACATTAGATTGGAAATCAAAAAGAAAATTATGCTTTAAGTTAAAACATATACAGCATAATAATGCTGTTCTATTCTTTTATTACAAAGTTCTGTTGCCAAAACACATTTTATAGAAAAGCAGCAACTGTTCAAAAAGTCCGACAAGGTTGTTATCGTTTTTTTTTTTTTGCTTGCTTTTCGCTGATATTTTCAGGTTTTATAAAATACTTCTCTGACATTTTTCGGAAGCATCTAAAATCTTTAGAATGATTATTTCATTAATCTTCCCTTTATTTAATGCAAGTTACGCTCTTAATAGTAAGTAAGACACAGTTTTAGTCTAGCTTATATCAGTTTAAAATAAATAAAATTTTATGCTCAGAAAACGAACTATTTTCATTTCTTAGATTTCAAATAAGCATTTCAGCAAATCCAGGATAGCAACTCAAATCTGGGAGGAAAAATTCTTTGTATTTTTCCAGTAGGTATACTCAATATAGACAAAACGTGCAAACAGAATAAAAATATCCCTCTAACCAGTTTTTATCAGTGGGAAAAGTCAGGGGAAGTAAACAACAATATAACATTACCCGAATTAATAGTATATTAAATGCGATGTTTATATTTACGTACAGAAATTTTTTTTCTTTATTTATTGCATAGAATTTAGCAAGACAAAATCCACATATTGAGGGAAAAAATTGATCACTAATCTCATACTTTCTAAAGTCACGTAAAATTAAGTACTTTAGGGAAATAAAACACATAACATTCTTGCTTTCATTTTTGTAGTATTCCCAACATATACAAAACGTTTTGTTAAAAAGTGTATGTTTTCAGTTTCACTAGTATTCAAGTAGCTTGTAGCCACTATTTCAGTATGGGTATTTTTCTCAATCTTGGAAAGTGGATTAATCTATGTATGATAAAAGAGGAGAAAATAGAAAAGAGATGAGCATCCGAGTCGCGAACAGGATTTTTAAAACTATTACTAGGATCTTTTGTTTTTGCCATGTTTAAAAAAACCGCCATTAATGGGGAAAATAAAACACCCTGAGAAATTTAAAATTCCTTGCATTTTGCCTGTTTTATAGTTATTTTTAAATTCCCTATATTTTCTCAGTTCTCTCGGTGCCGTGGCAACTCTGCAATCAATATATACAATACTAAAAAGATGTATGGTTGCATAGACGAGCTTCTGGCATGCAGAGATAAGTACAAATATGGATCTTAGCATCATTTTTTTAATTGCATAAAAAGAAAAAAAATTTGGAAGTATAAATTTTTAAAAATGGCATGAACGAATTTGGTAAATTTTCTTGACAATTTGATACATATATATAAAAATGTATAGTACAAATGCTAAATTTCGATTCTTCCTTTTTGAGAAAAATAAATAAAAATTAGTGCCTCTAATGTATAAAATAACAAATTTATATAAATTTAATGTATTTAAAATTATTTTTCAATCCAGAAGCATTCTATTTAACACATGAAGAATTTTAAAGAAATTTTAAAGATACACAGAGTAAAAGATCAAAATTAAGGGAGGGGGAAACCGCTGAGAGACTAATATTAAGCAATAGCTCCTGTCCGACACTTGGAATTTTCCACAATTTAGCAAAAAATACATGTTTATGTTACCCAGTACTCAAAGGAAAAAATTGTACATAAAATAAATTTAAAAAAAAATGCTTAAAGAAAACATTCGCAACAGTGACGAATACTTCACAACTCAACAAAAAGATCTCCGAAGGATTAAAAATAAATTCTGGGAGAACATTTATTTACAATAAATAGTTCTGGTTTATTTAATTGAGCAAATATTTTACATCAAGTTTAAAATAACTTAGAATATTAATAACAACAACAACAACAAAATCATATTTTCGTTTTCATAACAGGCGATACCCTGTGACACATTTTCCTTTGGAATAAAAGAGGGCAATTGAAGCTGAAAATCATTACAGCAATGGAAGTTAAATTATATTGCCTTTTTCAAAAAGTAACAGCACAATTATTTCTTAATTATGTTGACGACCTGAAAAACAAAGTCCATAATGGTTTTCGGTAAATGTATATAAAGATAGGCAATAAATTAGAAACAGCCGCTAGAGGGCAGCTGGAAGATAGAGAGATACGCAAAATAACTGGCAGAAAGAACGAATAAAAATACTTTAAGCACAATTACTACAAGTATAACCAGTGGAAATTACAGAGATAGGAATTCTAAATTGAAATACTTCATTCAACTTCCAACTGAAAGAAATAGAGAGGAATCCTAACAATGCTATAAATAAAACATCTTTCGAAATACTACATGGATATTCTTCAAAGTTTAATGACGGTATTATTAGAATATTGGCTGATAAAGACACAGAATTATGGAGGAATCCGGTAGAAATTCAAGATGTAGTAGTAGCAGAGAAGAACAACAAATTAAAATGTAAGAGCGATTCGACAAGAAAAGATATCGCACAGCTTTTAACGAACCAGGAGAAATTGTCATAATGAGATATGCACCAAAAGCTACAGGTCATCCTACCAAAACGGAACCTAAGTACAGAAATCTTTTCTAGTGACATTTACACAGGTGCATAGTGAGAAATTGCAGCAAAAATTAAATATCTTTAAGCACCTTAGCAAATAAATAAATAAATAAATAAATACACCTTTATACATGTATGCATACGTAATCCTGCATAGTTTCTAGGCATAGGATATTTTCTGTTTTATAATAATATATAGATTTTATTGAAAAAAACTTTCAAAAATTAATTTTAATTGTGTATTTTTTAAATTTTAATATTCATTTCTGTATTTACACAACGTTTTCTATCGTAAAACAAATATCTTTTTGATTTTGACAAATCAACTTTTATAAGATTAACCATACAGATCTGTGATATTCTTCAACATTTTTTTAAAATTAACAAACTACAGCTTATTTAGATGGATACATCAGTTCTGAAAATGATGACATTGATGTAGAAGAATAGTGCATGAGCAAAGAGATTGCATTTGATTTTTATATATGCAACAACAAATAAACTTCGACATAGTTGGGATGGAAAGTGTAAATTACCTCCAACATTAACTCGCTATATTTAGAAATTTTAGTTGCATTCTTATAAAGCTCAAATCTAAAAAAACTAGGCATCCCGAAATGGCTACCAACAATAAAATGGGCAAAACTGCCATGAAATTGACGATAGAAAAATGCCATGTTCTATGTAAGTTGTTAAAATTATTTTTAGTAGAAAAGAATAGCAGCATTCAGAAATGGTCAAATTGTAAAAAAAGTTTTATTGCTTCTAAGTTTAGTGAAGGCCTTTTTTTTTTTCAACGTTTAGCATTTCGAAAATTAAATAAAAACCTGCTTTTTAACTCATATAATAATCATTTTAGGTTTAAAAAATAACAGAAAAATGTGATAATATATTTTATGAAGTAATGAAGATGCTTTAACAACTGCCAGTTCCTATAAATAACGGGAACAAAGTCGTGAAGTTAAAAATAACCAGTTCCGTAGTTAGAAACAAAACAATAATAATAATAATAATAAAAAAAAAATGCTAGTCGAAACATTTTAAGAGCATTTTTTGAAGCCAGCACGAGATAACATATTGCAATGCTTCAAAATTTATCAAAATTCATCAAACGAAGAATTGCATTCAATGAATTGTTTAAAAACCTTTTAAGCTTAAATTACAGCAAAGAAAGTATTTTTTTCCCTATTTTTAAATAAAGCGACTCAACGATTCAATGATATTGCTTTGGATTTCATTATAATTAAAATCATTCTTACAAATTATATTGAAAACTAATTTTTCAAAAATTACTAAAACAAGAGAAAAAAAGAAAAGCATTCATTCGAACCAAATTGGTATAACTGAAAGACTATTTTTAAAATTTTTTAAAGGATATAAAAATAATTTTCGCGCAATGATGCTACAGCGACAACATGATAAAATTGTTTTTATTTTTTAAATTAAATTTCTAACTAAAATTTTGAGATATTTGTTCTCAGTGGACCCCAATACCCAAGAAATAATTTCGCAAGTTTCATGCTCCTAACTTCAATGGTTTATGCTAGGCATTGCTGTATGAACTTTAATATGTAGAGATTTCATTGAGGGAGGGGGGATTCTATAAGAGTTATAAAAAGGGGGATCGTTATAAAATGATAAAATTTAAATTCTGAATGAATTTTTTTTAAAGCATTTTAAGTACCAGAACTAACAGTTATTTTTTTCCTTGGTAAAAGCTAAAATCTGGCGAGTCGTTCTAACAAATAATAATTTTCAAATTGGATGGAAACATTTAAAAAGTGCACCAAGAAAGAAATCACGAACATTGAAAACTTAAGGCTTCAAGTTAAAAATCTCATCATATTACATTTTAGTCGATCGAATAACATATTTACACACCACAATTAATCACAATTCAGTATAGTAGATTAAAATCCATCAAATAAGTCGTTAAGAGGATTGCTCCAAAACGACATATGAATGAGAATATGGTCGAATATGTAATGTACTAAAAAGGTTTCACTGCAAGTGCCTTTGCAGCAGCTTCTACCATGTTCGGTATATCTGTTTGGGGCACAAAATCCATCCTCTTATATTCTTATTTTTAGTTAACATCCCATAAAAGGTTAAACATACACTTACCAGGCATAATTTAAATAAATTCTTCAATGTCTCAAATGTTTGAGAAATTTTAAAAAAATCGAGCATTTTTCGAGTCGCAACAAGTATGGAACAGTACGCATTTCGTACAGCCCCTTCCAGATAACCATTCTAGTATTTCAATAAATGGCAATGTACGTTGTTGAAGAAAGTAGAAGCGGGAAAGAAAAAAAAAAGAAAAAAAAAGCCCATTAAGCATTATATTAATGAGTTGGAACCCGTGGAATTCTGCCCTTTTCTTAATTTTTTTCCTTGGTATATCTGATAAAAAAGACTTTACGACTATGCATTAGAATTATCGTATTCAACGTGTGGGGAAACAAAAAGTTGTCTATACATTTCACGAGAAAATTAAGCACTATTATTCTTTCAACATTAAAAACTTTTAATGTGTTTAAAATAATTTTCAAATACACTTTTTATGACGCTAAGCACCCTGTTAGAGTGACTGAACTAGAAAGAAAGGAGAGAGGCTCGCACTACTCCACAACAGCTTATGTGAGTAAGCTGAAAACATGGAAATGTGACTCTACATCTCATGACGATGACTTTATTCCGAGACGAGTTCGTAAGCATTAATAAAGAACACAGATGTGCCTATGCTCTTTCCAATATTTCTTCATTTTAAAGACTTTTTATAATGAACATTTTAGCTCTCACACATTGAAGAACTATCATTTGCTTTACTCTTATTTATTATATTACTTCTGCACTTTAGTTAAATATAATTTGATACCGCATGTCTTCCCGTGAATATATAAATATCTTTAAAGAACTTGTTTACTTACGTATTAGAAGTATTAGTGTTTTATTGGAAAAAAAAAAGGCTAAAAGTATACTTTATTTAAAATTTTTATTTACTTCTCTATAATTGAATAGTTATTTGTGTTTCCCATAAAGAATTGTATATTATGTTCAAATTTTCAGTGCATCTATAAACATTTTGTGGTGACTCTATTTTATTGCAAATTTGAAAGCTATAATTTAAAACTATTTACAGAAAAATTGAGATAATTAAATTGGATGTCTTATGATGTATTAATCAACAACTGAGACGATTGTTGAATCAGGAAGGCCGAGTGTTGGAACCAGCCGCTAGCAGGAGGCCAAAAGACATCTGAGTCAACATAAACAAACAAGCAGAACGAGTACGAGTCTGGAGATAGTAAGATAACCGATATTGGCTTATAAAATTGTGTATAAAACTGTGAGTTATCTACCATTTAATGATAATCATAGTTTTGTTAGCATAATGATATGTGCCCTAAGTAATAATACTTCTTATTTACGTGTACTATGTGTGTTTGTGCTGTATCCCATTAATTTGTCATCCTTATCGTAATAAACTTCTTGGGACTGACCAAGTGTATTTATTGTCTCCAACTGTAATACAATAGAGCAAAAAGAAAACATATGGCGATTGATCTATAATTAACTTTACTGTTCCCAAATTGTTTTGACTACCCATACGAAATGAATGCAAAACGCAGCTTCTAACATAGCTTGATTAAAACAATGAATTCACATATTACACAACTTGATAAAAATCGATGAATTGACAAATTATAATATCGATTATTATTTTAATACTATTAATTATGCAAGAAATCGGCACGAAGTAAATAATATTTACTGGTAAGCGTATATAAGTCAAATAATGGACTGGTTAGTTCATACAAAATAGTTAGGGGAATTTGAAGTAAAATCCATCAAACTAGATGCATAACAACTCTACTTTAGAACTAAAGGATTTTCTCAAATACGGTGATGACGATAATATAACTGAAATTTCAGACCCTCATAAAATTAAACATCCTGCCATTCAGAATTTGCGCAGAAACGTGGATGGTCGTTTTTGACTGCCGGTAAATGATTGATTTTCATGGTTATCAACATTATTTCATTCGACTAATGAAAAGAAAAAAGTAAAAAGGTCAGTGAATAGCTGAGTCTAATAAAAATCATTAAAAAATAAAATTTGTTTTAAAATAAATTTTCCTGATCTCGCAAAATTCCTTGTCCCCACTCGGTCGGCTGGCGAACTAGTCACACAGTTGTCTAAAATTAGCTACTGAACATTGAAACATGTTTACAGATAATCCATGAGTATTAATTTTCATTCTAGTTTCAACCAACATCCAAGTTTATAACTACACCGCTACATCTCAGTCTGCCTGAAAAATCAGCGTCACAAGAAATTAATGCTATGGAAACCAAACTAGTTAAATTATGTACACAATACTCGAAAAAAAAATCATCCAATATTGCCACATTTATGGGGAAAAAACAAACGAAATAACCCTTCTAATATCTTCATCAAGAGAAGAAAATTTTCTATTACAGAATATTTAAACCACAATTTCTAATAAGTTCTCACACATATATTATATCTTAGTTGTTTTAAGAAATTACATTGAGTTCCATGCAAAGTAATTTGTAATCTGAATTGATCATATGAGCACTTTTAAGCTTCAGATTACATTGTCTAAAAATGAATACTTTTATTCATTTTAAGGCAAATTTCATCTCACATCAAGTTTATCAATATATTTAGAGCTTAGAAAAAGAACTAATTCTCTTCAAATTAATATTATCTATCAGTAATACTGTATTAGAACTTCTAAAGGAATTTAACATAATGCAAACTAAACTTAGTAAATTTCGATAACTGCATCCAAGAGAAATACAGCTTATTTAAAATTTACAACTTTCTTTATTCCTAAATTAAAAAGCTAATAAAGCTTAAATAGAGATTTAAAATTCCATCTCAGTTACAATTAAATGGTTAATAACAGTTAAGAAATTTTATATTAGAAATATAGATAAAAGTTTTCTCCAAAGTCTTTTTACATAAATATCAAAAATACACATATGGTTATCAGAAAATAATTACAAAATGGGACACATTAAGAATCTTTATATTTTTCAGCTATATACTGAGCAATAAATATAAAAGAAAAAGCAAATAATAAAAAATTCAGCTCCTATAAAAACTATTTCTTTAAAGATAGCTATAATTTATAACCGAACTATACAAGACATAAACAGGAAGCAACAACGCACGATGAATAAGTTCCTAAGAAATAAAGGTTTTATTAAACATTCCTTCATTTAAAAAAATCATGACAGCTATGTCAAACAAACATAATCGTAGCCATGCATTTAGTATGTTGCGTTTCTTAGAAAATACTAATTCAATAAAAACTTAAAAACGTGACTATTAAGTGTTAGGTTCTATAAGCAAAACTGATTTAAACTCATGAATGATACTGACTGAGAAGTGAATTAAACCTATGCACTAAAACTGAAATAAACAAAGCAAAAATAAATTAAACTAAAGCAGTACAAATATACAAAAAAAAAAATCAAGAGAAACAAACTTTTCAATTTCATCAGTTGGAGATGGCGGAATAAAGAAAGAATGTCCCAATGGATTACGATTTCTCAAAGCTATATCTTCTTGTTCTCCTGAGTTAAAAAAAAAAAAAAGCCCAGTTTGCAATCAACTGCAGAACATTAGGGGAAAAAAAATCACACATGGCAAATTGAAAATAAAATAAAACAAGCTTTATATATATGTTGGTTTTTTTTTTTTAAATTTTTTCTTAAACTTTTAAATTAACTAAAGAAATGGATATATACAACACTTAACTAATATACTCAGAACGGTGAAGGAATGAATGTGCAATACTATGTCTTGAATTTTATATTTTATCTCAGATTTCAAGCTACAGTGACAATTATTTAAAACTTATACTGTCTCTTACAACAAAAATAGACAAAAATGTCCAATTAAAAATTCTTATTTAAATGTAACAAACTAATTACAGAAAAATGTGTAAAGATAATTTTCTAGATATCACTACTTAAATACAACCAGTATTTCAATCATAAGACGATGGAAGGCTATGCAAGCATAATTTTTTTTTTTTTTTTTTCATTATTGCATCTCCTTCATGTACTCAGACACTGACAACAAATAAATTCTTGGCACGAATAACATTATGATGAATTATGGGCACAAGAATTGTATAATATTAACAACAATTCATTACATAAATGATTTTATTAAGAGGCACTTACAGTTATAAGTTTTTGATAATCTAATCTTCCATTTAATTTTAATAAATTACAACAATGGAGACCATTTGTAGTGGTGACCAGTACAACCAAAATGCCTCAAAAACAATACAATTATGTAGGAATATAAGGACACTTGAAAAAGCAGACCATGCGATGCCATTCATATTATTCATTTGTTTAAAGTTAGAACAAACGACACAATGTACAGAATCACAAATAATTGAGGCAATTTTAATTTTTTTAATCTTTCATAAAAAAGTTGTCGAGACTAACAAATTATATATATATATATATATATATATATATATATATATATATATATATATATATGCAGCATAATTTTGCAGGTACATGCTGAAAAGACAAATTTTGAATGCCATTTATTTTACCACAAGAAACGTAATGTGTAAATGGGGAGAAGTGTTAAATGACACATCTGTTTAGATAGCTATACAAAGATAAGAAATAGAAATTCTTCTGTCTAGTGGTTTAACTAAGTAATTCTGATAGGGATTTCTTTGACACATGTTGATTCAGGAACAAAAAAGTTTGTCACATTTACGGTACTAATCACATAAATGTCTCAAAAACTTCTGAAATATAAATAGTGCATACTTCCAGCATAATCAATAAATGAAAAAAAGAAGTGAATTCATAAATAATACCATTATTCCTTTCTGCAATTGAAGATTTATATTGTGTTTTATTGATTATATTTAGAGTTGCATATTTAAACTATGCTATAAATGGTAAATAATATTTTAAAGTATTTATTTTTAAAGTATTGTGAGCTTGTAAATCTCTTAACAAATCCACAATTCAGATTTTATGCCTTTAAAATGTGCTTTAACTGAAAATTATCCGAATATTATAAAGATTAGGGAAGATGATTAACTCTGCTAAATTACATTTATCTAATCTTCAGAGTTTTAAGTTAAAAAAATAAATACATAAAACTGAAGGTACTAAAGCTAAAACTCGTATAACCTTGTAAATGATATAAACAATAATAATAATAATAATAAACTAAGCTTCTAATACTTCCTAATGATACTGATTATAATTAGAAGATGGCAGTGAATAACTCTGAGGAGTTTTTTTTATACCTCTGATTGTAATTAAATTATCCAATGTTATCTCTTGGGTCAGAAGACTCACGTTTAAGAACAGAGATATTATGTTTTCAAACCTATAAAAACATTCTTACACCATTTATTATAAAACTAACGTTAATTATAAGAGTATTTTGTATCTTGTGTTTATTATTTTCATTTCAAAGTATTTTAATATACACTGGTGTGCAAAACTTAAGCAAACTTAAGCAGATGTCCCTTAGTATGGGATATGCCCTCCCCTTACTGCAATGGTTGCTTCGCACCGTCTCCCCATACTCAGCACCAGATTGTCCAACAGTTCTTGAGGTAAGAGTGCCCATTCCTCAATCAGCATCTGCTTAAGTTGTCGGGTGTTCCCAGGAGGATGTAATCGTGCCGCAAGGCGTCTCCCCAAAGCATTCCACACATGTTCTATCGGATTTAAATCAGGGGAGCACGCCGGCCTATCCATTCGAGTGATATCTTCACTTTCCAGGAGCTCCTCAACAGCATGAGCCCTGTGTGGCCGTGCATTGTCATCCATAAAAACGAAGTCTGATCCAATGGCACCTTGGAACAGACGCACATGCAGAAGGATCACCTCCTGACAATAGCGATCTCCAGTTACAGAACCTCTGTCGAAAACGTGGAGCTCATCATAATGCCTCCCCAGACGACAACTCCAGGGATGAAACCGTGTCCCGACCTCTCTCCAAATCAACTGGCGTTGGGAATCGCTTGTGGCACTAAAACGACTCTCATCTGTAAAGAGGACACGACTCCATTAATGAGATGTCCAGTTTTTGTGCTCCCTGCACCACTCTAAACGGTGCCGCCGGTGGGACACTGTCAAAGGGATGCAGCGTTCAGGACGGCGAGCGAATAGGCCACCTTTGTGAAGGCGTCTGGACACAGTAAAACGCGACATTTGTCGCCCCGTTGCTGCACACAGTTGCTGAGCAATGGCGCTTGCTGACTGGTTTCGGGTTCTTTTCGCCTGCAGGACGATATGTCGGTCATCCACTGCAGTTGTTTTCCTGGGGCGGCCACCACCAACCTTTCTCACAGTTGTACCTGTGGTTTGGAAGGCTTTCCAAGCGCGCGCAACGACACTTTTGTTGATTCCGAACTCTTCAGCTACACTGGTCACACTACGCCTCTCCTCCAGCTTTCCGATCATTCTTCCACGTGTGAAATCGTCCAGGTGATTTCTGCTAGCCATATTTCACGAATTAACTCACGTGCACTTGCAGCGAATGTCTTTAATTGCGTCTCTGTCCTTCCTTTTATTGTAGTGTTGAGCTGCGCGCGTCTTCCGCACGTGTTTTGCGTACGCTCACGTCGCCTGTGACGTTTTGTTCCTGATATTTGCATACGCATGACCTTTCTCTTGAATTACGTGTTCATTGTACTGATCGCAAGAACTCCTTTTCTGCAATTTCATGGCTATCTGCTTAAAATTTGCATTGTTGCTTAAGTTTTGCACACCAGTGTAAAATATCTGTATTTATAGTTATGATTTCAATTAAATAAATTAAGCATATCTGTATTGAATATTTCACTACTAAGTCGATAATTTTGGTGATTCAGATTTCCTGATATTGTACGCAAGTACACTATAGACTAGCCTCCCTAAGTAAATACTACCAGTTGAGTTTTTAATGGAAAATTGGCCGGAACACACATCCCTACCCTATACCTTTTATTTTATTTTTATTATTGTTGTTGATCATCTAGGTTTACATAGTATTTTTACAAGTATAGCTCTCTATTATCTTTTTATATTCTAATCTCGTTGTTGAAAATGATTTCTATATTAATGTAAAGGTAAAAGAAATATAGGAATCTGTTCTGATATAAGAAAAGTAAATTGAAGCTTATTCCAAAAGTGTTTCTTTTACCACATATCTACCAAAATTATGCTACATACCGTTTACTCGAATAATGCTAATCAAAAGATTCAGCATACTACGGGAATGATCTTAAAGTCCTCAGTCTTCCATTCAACTCGTCCGACTTTTTTTTCTCACTTTGAGAAATATATGTTCCACGCCCCACCCTTACCACTTAGCTTTCGTCCATGGGTAAAATAATCCTTCTTCTGGACTAGAATGAGTGTCAGTCCTACATTTCAATAATAAATTACACAAAAGTTGGGAAAACTTCCAACATATCCACAACTTCCTATTGATTTAGTCAGGGAAACCGATCATACTCTTTCAGAAAATCGCATTTTTCTTTCATGCTCAACACGCGACGTTTGCTCACTGTAAGGAAGGAAGCAAAACACTGCAGAGGGTAGAGTGAGAGGTTTTTGCCTTTGACCCTACCAAAAGTCTCACTTTCTCTCCGACTATCGAAATCAACTACTACATGCGAATCGTTGCTTACAAGAATCGTGGGATTTTATAGGCATTTAGATACGGGAGATAGTTCCACGCTATTTTGATAAGTACAAACAAATGATCGTATCCGTGAACACTGCAAGAAGTGGCTACTATATTTAACAAGCAGGATGAGTTCAATCATTTCATATTTTTTAGAATTACAAAAGATGTGCCTAAATAGATTTCATTTAAATGTTGATGATCAGAGTAGTTTAATGCATAAAATAGATTTTAATTTCCTTTAAGACGATTTCAACAAAACATATAATAGGCATTAACCCCATTTACAATATTTCGGATTGTTGTTAAATTTAGATTTTAAGCCAGATCCTCTTAAGCTATTTGAGGTTGCTATGAAGCCTCATGCAATGAAAGGGAGAAGAATATAACAGCATATAGAGTGATATTTCTGCAAAATAATGGTATTTTATAATAGCTTAGTCATTAAATTTACTCTTAAAACAAGTATAAGTATTTTTGTTATTTTTAAACACTTTGGTAAATAGTCTCTAATTGATTGCAGCATTTCAGAATAATGAAAAATAGTAAAACTAAATAGGACTATCCATCTTATAATAAAAGTTTTTAAAATATGGCAGCAAAATATTTCATTAAAAATTTCAGACCAATCATTCACTAATCAAATCATTTGTCTTTTATTTAATTTTGCCATCAAATATTTTATAATTAAAATTGTTCTTATGAGTTTTGTCTTAAAATAATTTTTGAAATTATGTTTTGCAATTTGAAAACGATAAGCCAATTTCATTTTTGATAGTTATTTATATGTTTTAGATAAGGGAAGAAACATTGTGACATATTTATGATACCAAAGCAATATAAATTAACAAGGATGTCATATTACATAATTTCGAGAAAGCATAAATGGGCACAAAAAATAAGTCCACACACATATTTAATTAAAAATATTAATTATATCTCCTTTGTCAGAAATCTTACCTTTCAGGTTTTTGCTTTTTAATTTTTTCCACACTTCATCAATAAGTTCTTCAATATCATCAACCTTCAAAGAATAAATGTACAATTTTAAAAAATAAGGCAATATACAAGAAATTTAATCACAAATACTTATTTCATAATTGTATCGCTAAAGTCAAAATTGCTATGATGAAGCTTTATGTTGAAAAACATGATAGGCAGAGAAAAAAATTAATAGATTCTCAGTAATATGTAAAAGGTCAAAATCCAGCATACAAATTAAAAATTAAGGAGGTAAGCACATTCATCATCAAATCTATGCTTAGTAACAATTTAATAAAGCTGACTTTGCTTTGAGTGTCAAATTAATATCCAAAATTTTTTATTATTTTCAAATCATCTACTTTTAAATCATCAATTCACTAATTAAATGCAAAAGGATATAAAATTTGAAGGGAGAGAGAAAGAGAAAAATCATACAAAGTAAAGACTTACATAATCAGATGCAGATTTTAAACAATCAACAGCAGTCTTTTTCAATATTCTTTCCAGATCATAATATGTTGCTTTACAACATGTAGATGTAGATATTAAAATGTTTTTACCCCAAGTTTTCCACTTTTGATGTTTAGATTTTGTAGGATGACATAAATTTTCTGGTCCTCCGTACTAAAATCATAGGAAACTACATTAAAAGAGTGAAATAAAAACATGCAAGATACACAGTAAATATTACAATAAATGCAATATAAAATAAAACCTATGTGTCTAAAAAAAGGAAAATAATTATAAAATATTAGAAACATATCTACATTAATCAGAATAGTCAATATTTAAAAACATAAGGTACTTTTATTTAAAAAGAAATTGTCTTACCACAAAAATATGAGGCATTTCTAAACTGAAAAACCATTATAAACAAAGAAACACAGAAAGTACAGAATAAATTTAAACAATACTCTTTTTTTCATAAAATAAATCTAATCTATAACCATTAAAAATAATTGAGTAATAAATAATGTTGGTTATATATTGAATTTCATTCATATATTAGCATTACTGTACACTAGATGAGGAAAAATGTTTCCATTCTTCAGAGCTATAAGAAAGAATTTTTAATGAATTATTGCTAAGATAAATTGTAATTTTCAAAACCTTATTAAAAACTCTTTGCTGACGATTTCTTGTGTCTTGACATTCATGTAGTTCCACATCTACATAATCTTGCTGAAGCAGGCTTAAGATCGATCGCGCATAAACACTATCAATACCACGATTTTCAAGTTCCTCTTCTAGCCATTCTTGCAAAGCAGGTGTAAAATTAGAAACCAGTCTCTGACGATTCATATCTAAAAATGAAAACTGAAAAAAAAATTTAATTAAGGGTATTATTATCAAAGAAATAACATTTGTGCACTAATAAATTTAAAGAAATTGAGAAATCATGATATGCAAAATATAGCTTTAGTATAGTAAATTTAACACATTAATGTTTTTTGGCAGGATAAATAATATTAAAATAAAAATAAATACATCAGTGGGCTGCATTAATATAGACAGTAAATTACTTTAAAACATAATCGCATATTTCAATCTAACAGTAATTAACAAATGCGGATTATTATTTTAACAAAATTTTCTTTAGGATTAATGGGGAATTTTCACAAAATATGTCACTTTTAAAATACAGTATAAAACTTTGTTTAGAAATCAAAGGACCTGAGAAAACTGAGATATACAATGTGTAACTAGTTCATAATTCAACCCACTAAAAGTTCTATACACAACTCCATTATTATAGATTGCAAAAGTCTTACTACTACAGCCACCATGAACCTACTAATCATCCACTGTTTGTGATTTGTTTGGAAACAATGAATGATAAATCTATATCAAGTTTATTAACTAAAAGAAAAGAACAAATCAAACAAACAATGCTAGATATGTCGGGAGTATGATGATAAAGCTCTCATCTTCTAAATTATAGTATATCAACATTATGACAAGAAAAGGCATTTCAAGGAAAAAGAATCTACATACAAGATTGAACAATTGTTGGTAGATTATGCAACATCTCTAACCATTAAAGTAGAAAAAAAAATCAAAAAAGAATAATCCACAACAGCACATTTATATATATAAAAAAAGCATTAAACAAGAATATTGATAAATTTTGGCAAAAATAAAATAGCATATGCTGTTTACACATGGAGAAATGGATTTCGGTATGGAATCAGTATACATAATCTTGAAACTTCAGGAATTATTAACACGCAAAGTATAAGAAGACACACTTGAGAAAAATGCCTTTGTAGCTTGATATGGAAAGCTAAATAATATATATATATATATATATATATATATATATATATATATATTTAAATCAATTGTAAATAAAGCCACAATCAAAAGTCTGGAAAGTCATAACAACACTAGACACCGATGTAAACATTCTATGAGGAATTTTAATGACTCATTTTATACTTTGATTCTTCAAGGAAAATTTAAGAATTTTTCTTTTGATATTCTTTGTAACATTTTGTTCTAACATCTAGATTCCAGATTTTTAAAAATTCTGCATTAAGTAGACTAATAAAAGCATGCTTTTTAAGATTTCTGTTATTTTTTACCTTTTAATCATCAACATTCCATAATTCATCATCATAATTATAAAAGAATAATATAATCATTCTCCTAATTCATGACCAGATGATGTCTCCCATAGCGAATCAGATCTTAATAAAAACAAGCAATTAACAAATAATCAAGCTTTAAAATAATAAAATATTATGAAGCTAAGTAAAATGCAATTTTAAAGAATAGCAGAGTTCTAAAGCTTCAGAAACTGCCAGAAAAATTGCTACATTTCAATATCAAATGTGAGTTAAAACCCCGATAGATTGGCAAGGTCTAAACATGCTCTTAAAAGGGAATGCCGCTTTCAATGCCAGAACTTTCTTGGAATCAGAAGTTGAACAATTTAAATGGGATGCTTCTTCACTCAGTCACACATACCACAATGAATATTGTTGCTATATTCTCCAACCAATAATACAAGTTCTATATTAAAGGTTTTGCCAGAAAATGATTTTTTTTAAAGGATAGGATTGGGAATGGCAAAACTTTTCTTTATTTTTAAGTTCATATCTTCCTTAAATCGACAAGATTCAAGATAAGTCTCATAAAAAAACTATCCTAACCCTAACAGAGAGAAACAATTTAAACCAAGTTACATGACACAAATGGGAAAACTTTACAAATAGTAATGAATTAAAAAGATACTGCTGATAAAAAAAATTGAATCGCATGAGAGTGGTACAATTGTTTTAAATATCTTACCAAACTTATAAAAACAAGCATCCAGACACTTCCCCCAGCCACAGCACCTTTTTACAAAACATCTTGCACATCTGTATTTATTCCATTTTTACCTGTAAAGTTAATGCATGCATTTAGAAAATATTAAAAATTAATTCAAAAATAATTTATTTTATAGACATGCATGAAAATTACTAAAATTTAGACAACCATTAAATATTCTGTTGTAAAAATTTGAAATAATGAGATAGTGTTTAATTTATAGTGGTGGACAAAACTGTGGAGCACTTTTTGAAATATGAATGCTCATAAAATGTTTTCCAAAATACAAAGTATAGAATTATATATTTTAAGGTAATTTCATGCTAAATTTAAATTAATACTAAATTAAATATTTGCATTATAAAATAAGTTATGCTAAGTTTTAGTCAAAGTAACACAGATATAAGAAAGTGAAGGTGTTGATTAATCAATTGTCCTGAGGTTTAATGAAATAGCAGAACAGGGTGTGTAGTGAAACGAAACTGCTGCAAAAATTAAGTACCTTTAAGCACCTTAGTAAAAATAAATAAATAAAAAATAAACACCTTTG
>JAPMOR010102267.1:1371797-1449902 GCA_026543865.1 Argiope aurantia | reverse complement strand
ATCAATACCGAATTTTCCAGCCAATTTAAGAATTAAACTGAGAAGATTGAATTATAGAATGGAATGAATCTATGAATAATAGAATGGAAGTTTAACAAACACATACAATAGCTTAATTTTATTCAAGATCTTAATTCCCTTTCTAACCATTTAAATCTAAAAAATACCTTTACATTTAAATTCTCAACTGGAGGGCTTTTGGTTTTTCTTGAAAGGTCTAATTTTTATAACGTTATCTATCTCATGTGAAGCTGCCGAATTAAGTGAAAATCACATGCCAAAAAGAATTGATGTTGCAGCCAATTTTCAGAAAAAATTTATATTTTGAATATATATAAAACATCTGAACACATTCCTATGTGTTCTTTCCCCATCCTCTGCATTGCTATAACATAAACACATAATTTCAGGTTCTTGGTCATTAAAAGAAACTAAAATAATCTAAAACGTACAAACTCCTGCTCGAAGATGGAGCCGAGAAATAAAGATATGGATTAAAGGATTAATTCTACTTATTTAACAATCAATATTGCAAATATTTACAGCCGTTATGAAACTTTTCATATTTTGTCCTAAATGGATTATATTCATAAGCAAATCATGAATTGTGTGGTTTCACGAGTACACTAAAATAATTTTTTATTTTGCATGTACATATACACCAACTCATTACCCTAAATGAAAGATGTAGAATTAAAAATAAGTTCTGTTCTTAGAGAAAGAAAAATATTTCACTAAGATGAAAAAATTTAAATCAGAAGACACTAACGATTAAAAAAAAAGTTCCTGGTGTTTCGCTAAGACTGATTTGTCTAAAATAATGAAATGTTCATTGTCTTGAAATGATAATAAGATTGAAACAATTTTTCAATATTTGGAGTGTCAAGAATATTTTACTGAATATGATTCAAGGACTAAGAAGCATTGAAGGATTATATAAAATTTAAACTTCATAATTTTTCAAAAGTACATTTACAGCTTGAAACAAATATTTATATCATTTAAATTGCTTTGAATTTTGAACTAAATTTTATGAAAAATCAGAATTTTTTTTATAGAATAATACTTTGAGATATTGTATAAATTATAAAAAATATCCTGAAATGCACATAAGACGATTTCAATGTTGAACTCTTTTCTGTGCATGTAAAAAAACATGTTTAAAAAAAGCTTTGTAATAGTTGAAATTTAATCACTTCCATTTCCAATTTTATGGGGGATGATAGAAAATTAGGGGAATGTATAGCATAATGACCAAAATGGTGCAGGGTTTCTACAATAATACAACTATGAAAATTTAAAAAAAAAATATTTTGCTAAGGAAACTATTAAGACCATATCACATAAAATATTAAATTGGAACTTTTAATGACCATGAATCTTGGTGCACTAGCTGGTCTAAAAATGTAAAATGGCTTAAAAAAATTAAGTACAATTCAAAATAAAACTTTTTTTTTCTTAGTACAAAAAGCAGATTTTTATTTTATTTGGTTTTCTATAATAAGAAATACATAAGTATTGTTTAATACTACTTAAATTTTATTTTACAGAGTTTGGAAATTAGTTTTTTTAATGGTGCTGTTTCATAACTTTCACGAAATAATATTTTTATTTCTAAAGAATGAATGTTTTCTAAATAAAAGCCTTATCATGACCTTTTCTTACTTCAAATAAATAAGCATTTGACACTCTATACAATGCAGAGAAAGTATATAATAACTCTTCTTAAAAATCATCAAGCATTCTATAGAACAAACGAATTTCAAACATTGCCTGTAGCATATATAATAAAAGATTTTTAAGATATCGAAAAATAGAGATTACTTTTGAATTCTTCATATTACCTTAAAAATAAATCAAATTCACTACAACTTTAACATTTGGCTAATGGATGATATATACCAGTTGAAAATTGTTTAAGAGTTTGAGGATACATACTGATTTCATACATACAGACTTCTAAGATAAAAACAAAAATATATTGGAATACGTTTATCATAATGAATCTCACAAAAGGAAGTGAGATGTAACTATCTTATATATAGGAAATCGCAAGTCAATGGGCTCAAATATGTTGAAACAGAAATCTGTACAAAAATGTCTTGGCACGATATTTGTCAAAGCCAAATATGAAGCAAGTACAACCTATATATATGTATAAATATATAATTGATAATAATTACTCAGTTATCAAGTTAAAAATATTTTATAATATGGCTTAAAAACTATGTGTTCTTTCCTCAACTTTGAGAACATACCCACACACCCATATATATATATATATATATATATGGATATTTTAAAATTTAATTTAATCGTATTAATATCCAAAGTTTTGTCTTAGTTCTGCCCATATTAACTTCATTCCACAATATTCTCTTATTTCCTGATCTAATTCCACCTTTTTTATTTAATTAATGCAATGGAAGCTCTGTAAAATTGCTAACATCGACAAGTTCCTACATTCAGAGTGAAGGGACAAAATTTTGTTGAACTAATATTTTCCTTTAAAAGATCCCTATAATTCCCTTACCAAAATCAACACATGTAAAGAAATCCCTATCAAAATCTCACAGTATATAATCATGAGGATAAATTTTTCATTAGGTTTTCCTCATTTTGCTCTTGTGTCATTCTGTGTTGATGTGCTCCTTGCTTCAACTTGTACAAAAATCATGCCTCCAAGGATGGAATAAAAGGAAGTTAAAAATTCAAATTGTCTTCTCTGTCTTCGGCTGCAATTCTGCTTAAAAAATCATGTTTACATATATATATATACACACACACAACAAACTGGAGAATCCAGTAGCAGGTTTCTTGGCAAGGCAGAAAAAATTATTCTAGCCAAACTTACCAAATGTCCAGTTCATTTTTTTGAAAACTAGATTTAAAAAAAAAATATATATATACTTGTTCAATATACTTGGCGATTTATCATCTTAAAAATGTTACAACTTAGAACCAAACACCACTATGTCCACAACTCTCCTGCAAAGAAAAAAGAAAACACTACCAAAAACAAAGGCTCCCACAGTAAATCTAAATACCATCAGAAACCAATAAAATGCTTCACTACTGTCAATTTCATAATATAGAAAAAGAAATTTCTGTTCATCTGTTATAAAGTCTTTTTGTTGTTTTGTTTCATAATTTTCAGTATAACTGAAGTTCCGATAAAACAGTTTTTACTACTGAACAACATCTACAAATATTTCGGAAGCTTTCCTTCCATAAAAATGCAATAAAATTTTTAAATAAAAAAAGGCATCTTAGCTTTATGATGTTATATTAGATAAATATTTGAAGATTATAAAAAAAATTCAGTCTTTAAAATGGAGAAGATTTATATTTAGACATAAGATTTCTAATAAAGAATGGAGGGGAGAAACCTTCCTATGAAGGTTTAACTAGAAAGTAAGTTCGCATTTTTCTAAAAAAGTTTACATAATTCGTAAACATACAATAACAGTATACCAGTGCAATTATTCTTTTCAATGTTATATGGGATTTTAATGTATCGTAAACCAGTTCAAACATTTTACTAGATAAAAAGTAAAATAGCATTTTTACAGATTCTTCAAAATTTTGCTACAAATTAAAAAAAGAAAACCACTTACATGTTAAATATTTCATATAAACACTTAGATTATATCAGCAACTAAATTTATTTCAAAATTATCACACAATCAATTTATGATGAGCAATACTTTATGATTTACGATGTTCTATTTGCTTAGAAAGAAAAAGATGCCTTGAGCTTCAAGAAATATCAGCAATCAGACATGATAAGTTTTGATGGAAAACACTTACCGATTCAAATAATCAAATACAGAATATTATTAACCAATAAATTTGGTAGTTTCAATATGAAAATTGATATGATAAAATCAACTTTTAAACATCAATTTATATCATAACATCCTTTATTCTTTCATTCAAAAAGTCCTCCTTATTGCTGTCAAAATGCATTATAAGATTAGAATTTTAAAATGCATATAATAAAATTTTTATGCATACTATATAATGACATAAAAATTGTTTTAAAATTTACTTCTATTGCATTAAGATATACTTCAGTCTGCAGGAAAATAAAAAATGTCTATAACCTGCATTAGAGAATTTTAGATCATTAGAATTTATTAAACACTGATTGATAAGGTTAAACATCTGAGTTTTAAAATTCATTTTTGGAGTTTTTGAGTGTATTTAAGGAAGGAAGAACTGATTTTTCTTTATAAAAAGAAAACGGAACCAAAGCATACTGATAACATCATAACAACAAAATAAAGCAATGAAATCTCATGTAATATTTTGCATAGATAAGTTCCAATATTCAAGCGTCCTTGAATAACTTAAAGATCAAAATAAATGCAACAAAAATAATTAGATTGTCATAATCGTACACAATTAAAAGGAATTTCCAAAGCTTCAACTAAATTTTCAGCAATAACTTCTTTAAATCTTCAAGGTTGCGAAATTCAACTGTCAGATGCTTTTGAGATGCAAAATTCATGGAACCTCAGGAAAAAATGGCAAATTTAGATACATGCAGAGAAAGCATATAAGTTAACTATTGCAGCGGCAATTTGGCGCATAATAAATAAAAATGAACAGAGCTGATATAAGAGGTGATTAAACTAATAAACAAGAACTTACTCATTCACCACGGCTGGAAATCTAAGCAACCTGGTCTGTCAGTGTCATATCAAAGCTCAGTTTGTTTCCCATGAATTTTGATTGCCACTCAGTTATCAAAATATTTGAAGTTTCGCAATCGATATTTGATACTTGACGCAAATAAATGAATGAATTATGCCAAATTTTGGATTTCGGCTTAATTTATTTGAGTAAGGAAATGATAATTCGTTCTGAAGTATATTTGTATTTCCTATGAAAATTCTACTGAATATGATTTTAAATAGTATCGCACTAGAGCTGTATTCCAAAATCATAAATCAGCTCCTATTCTTATACCCACAATCCGAATCAGAAAATTCCTGGCCAGATTATACTATCGTTCAAAAAATGAAAAAAAAAAACTTTAAGAGAAGTTCAAACTTTAATGAACTATTTTGAAACTTAACCAAATAGCCTTAGATTTCTTGATTGCCCTAGATATAAGGATGGCAAAGGGCCGACGATTCAAGATTCAACTGTCAACGACAGAAGAACAGAATCCTCAAGCCTGAATGAAAATTTTAAAATAATTCAAACTGATTTAACATGCAGCCAATATTTTCATTAGTCATACTTGCTTATTTAGCAAATTAGTTACATTCAATTCAAGAGGACTTTTTAAAATATATATATAAGTATATTTTAATGGTAAGCGATGCGCGGGCGTAGAACCTGGGACCTTGTGGTTCGCAGTCCAGTAAATAAACCATGATACAAAAGCGTACGCTCATGTAGCGTAGTTGTTAACTGGCTTATATGCTATTCACCACAATATAAATAAATCTCGCGGTTAGAAATTTTAATAGTCTTTTGAATTGGAAAAGAGAAGTATCTACCTTGAAAACCTTAAGGAGACACAGTAAAACACACTACGCATTACCTAGGAGAGAATTTTACTGTCTTGTGCAGAACTACTTGCGTAGTGTTGAATTAATTTTTTTTTTGTATGCGAACTTTCTGACCCGAAGTAATAATAATAGTTTATATATATTGTTTAGTGCCCATCATCAATTTTTTTTCACTGTCTATAAAGTTCATCATATCTAATTTCTTATATTTTTATTTGATTTTGTTCCATCCTGCCGATATATCTATTACTATTATGCCCTATTTCAGAGTGAATGAAACGTAGTGAATTTACTTTAGAACTCGCTATCCAAAAGGAATATAGTACACTCCTGAATATCCGTCCTACTGTGGTAGAAAGGCAGGCCGGGTAGGCCGGAATTCTATAAACTAATTTCTTTGAACACCAATACCTGAGGGTACAAGTTTTTATACGAAAAATCACTGTTATAATAAATAATTTTTCACTTCTTTTTTAGTACTAAGCCTACATTTGCCTAAAGATACGCAAAATGTAAACGTGGCAGCGGCAGTTGCCGGTAACGTGATGAGTTAAAATAGAAGGCTCTCTACTGGAAGTTTATATATATTTAAATACTGCATTGCACGTTTCAATATGCAGTAATAATCAGAAATAGTGGCAACAATTAAGGTCCGTTACACGAAACAATGGACTACGAACAGAGCGCTTCTCTTTTGCTGTCACATCTTGTATTTTGCATATGACATGCAGGAGAATCGTAGCAGACGCCGGCTTCCAATGCTTTGGCTATGTCACCAATGCAACTCCTTGCTTTTCTCATTTAATTACAATAAAAAACATCTTGTCCGGATAGTGTGGAAACCGGATAGTTGTGAACCGGATTCTCGGGAGTGTACTGTATAGATACATTCGTTAAATTATTCTATTTCAAAATTCAATTTCAAATTACAAAATTGTTTCTTAATTCAAAATATTATTTTGTTCTGTTTGCTTGTCATGAATGCGATAGCACTGATTTATGTTAGTAAATATTTAGGGAAAATATTCATACCATAAATTCCTAGCGATAATAAGTTAATTGATTTATTACTGCTCTTTCTTAACAATTGGACCTATGTTGGAGATAAAGCAAGTTTGTCTATTCTTCAGAAATTGAAGCTGATTTCACTCCAACATAATATTCATTTCCAGTGGATCCCTTTCATGTGGATCTACTTGGTAACGAAACAGCAGACAGGCTTGCAAAGAAAGGAAGCAGCCTAGCGACTTCATCTTCTTCTGAGCTTACATACTTAGAACTGCTCCCTCAGGTGAAATTCCTCAATAAGAAGAATTGGATGGTTCCCCCTACTCATAATTGGTATAGAGCCAATAAGCCGGGCCAGTCCTTAATTTTTCCCTGTGATAGAAAAACCAACAATTGCCTGTCGCTCCTTGCCAGTCGCCACCTTAAATGTCTTTTCTTTTTTCAGGGTGAAAAATGTTACCCTCTTTGCCCGAAATGCTGCCAACATCAGGCCTCTGCTGAACATATTCTAGACTGTTTAGGACTTCATTGGGGAGAAATTTATTCTTCTCCTTTCCTCATTTTTGACTTTCTTCTTGTCAACGGATTTTTGGATTTGGTCTGACTAAGTCAGACCATGGATATTAGCAAGAACAACAACAATTACTACTCTTTGTATTCATATTTAGTAACAGCACGCTATTTGGTTTAATTCCCATGAAACTGTGGTACTGTGTTATAATTACAGTGATGTGTAACTGTCTCGAACTGCAATAACTATTATTACCTAATAATATAATATTATTTATGCATGTAAAAATATTATTTATGTATTCTAGTGTAATGAAGGGTAAAGAGGAAATATATAGGTCCAGGTTGTCAATCTCAGGGGAAATGTGATGGCGACAATCAAACACGGAACGAAGGCATACTATAATTATCTCTATTTCATTTTTAAAGCCAATTTTGTAAGGAGACAAAAAATAGATTTACGACTCCGTTATGTCACTAAAACATCCACCTTTATTACGCCATTAAGTGTAGGTGCTTTTAGAAAATTAACAGATGTTGAATAAAAGCAGTTGAGGGGATGGGACTTTTCTGAGAATTGATTTTTAATATTTCTCTCTCTTTCTTTCCCTACATTATTGAAAAGATACTAATTGTACGATACATTTACAAACTTGTCTCAATAGTTAGCTTATTACAAATGAATGTGTAGTAACTCTTAGTAAATTTCAGTCAAAATGTTTTCTTCGTATAAAAAAATTTATAAACTTTTTAAAATAATTTGATGTTCTATCGATGATTCTATTTTGAGTAATATCTAATGTATTAAAATTGATATGCATAAATTTTTTCCTTTCCATAAATTCCTTTCTCGAATTTCTTTTCAAATGTTGCTTAACATTGTCACAACTTTAATATTGTCTTATTTTTTCCATTCAATGGGTTACATTTACTTTCTTTTTCGGAGAGTCACAAATATGTTTATTTTTCAAGTTTAGAGGTAATTTGCGACCTCTTATTCAGTATCGTATAATAAATAACTTATATTGAGGATTTTCTCATTTTTTTAATGATATTTTTTCAAATAATAAAAATCTACAATTTTTTTTGTTATTCCTGGATATCTCACTCGTTTTAAAACCATCTATATGAGTATGATCTACTTTTTAAATTAAAATCGCATCGGTTTGTAATTCCCTTTTCTATTCGGTTTGTGTATTAATTTTAAGTCAGCATTTAAGACAAAACCTATGCAAAGGAAATAAAATAAAGTAGAAAAAAAAGAAAGTTTTCATAAATGCAAAGTATATATTTTCGTTGTTTGAAAACCAGAAATTACTGAAGAACTTCCGGAAGTTTCACATTTTCATTCAAAACTCTAAGTATCGTATCTTTATTTTTGAAACAAATGTACTTTCATTAGATAATATTTACTTGAATTTTTTATTTTAGTTTTAATTCTATGCCGAGGAGGTCAAGCCGTGGGCACGTGTCAGAGGAAAGAAAAAAAAAAAAAGAAAAAAAAAAAAGTTTGGAAATTTTCTTTGAGAAGTAATATGTGCGCATTTTCTCCCTATTAGCAATTTTCTTTTACTTTATCACATGCATTAAATGATTTGCTGTGATACTCTTACAAGTATAATTCTTAATTATCTTTCCATATCTCTAGTCTTCTTGTTGAAATTTATTTTTATTTTAATGTAAAAGTAAAACTTCGGTATCACTTTTAATATACATTTAAATTTTAACCTTTTAATTCTGCACAACTGTAAGATAGGGATGTGTGTTGCAAGGGCCCCAACACACTTCCACGTCTTGCGGTAGGGGGAAAACCGTAATGATATCTCTTACTTTAATTTATATCTTAGTTAATTTTTTAACTTTTTTAAAAATTAGCCTGTATTACTTTATTCTAGAATTTTCTCTTATTTCCTAATTCAAACTCCACTTTTTTTTTTTAATTGTCTCTAATACGTGCTCTAAAACCTTCTTAGTCTGAATTCTCATTCTGCAAACGAAGGGATAAAAATCTCTACAGCACACGGATTCCTTTCAAAGATATCTTCTTTCCTAAATCGACGTGAAAGAAATCCTCTTAAGAATCTTTTAGTAAATATATTAAATGGAAAATTTCTCACACTTTCCTGTCGTGCCTCAACGAAGACAGGCGTGTTTCATCATTTTCCCCCGTGTACAATCTGCTCCTCCCGTGGAAAAATAAATTGAAGTCAATTCAAATTTTTCCCCTTTTCGCCCACTTGTCTGCAAAACTATGTAATATATATAAAAGAAAAACTGTAAAAATTATGTAACAAAAAAGAAACATTGGTCCGAATGACTTCAAATTGGAACTGGATATACTTGAAGAAGGGGAAACGATATGGCATAAGGAGAAAAAAAAGTTCCGAAGTGTATTAGATGGCATTGTAAGCGACATAGTATGCAAATTAAAATAAAATAAATTAAATGGTCACGACACATTGCATCTTATTATAAAATTTTGGGGTTTGTGGCGTTCTCCTCATATTGCATTTGAGGTGCATTTTATAAGACGCTTGTGAAGCTCTTTTAGAAGAACGGAAATTGTGCTCTAGCAGCTTTAAAGAAATTCCGATCATTAAAGCATATGAAAAAAGGCTATAGTTCAATTTCTGCCAAAAGTCTGAAGACAATTAATAAAAAATTCGAAGAAACGGGTTCTTTTGAAGTGAAATCTGGCAGATGGAGGAAATCAATTGCTTCGATGTCTGTAGAAGATGTGGCCTCAGCATTCCATAAAGGGAAGAGCAGTGGTATACAAATTTGCAATGCATAGGTAATTGCCTGATCTTTAGACAAGCCTGTGAGAATGGTCTGTAAATATTTGCACAATATCCTGTATTGTTATCCATATAAAATTACACATGCTTCCTGATGATCTGCCAGCAAAACACTTTTTGCTCTAGAATATCTTTTTCGCCTGGAAATGGATAATGCATAGCCATGAAACCTTTTTTGGACAAAAGAAACCCATTTCTATCGCCAAGGCTTTGCCAATATATGAAATTACAGGATATGGGCTACTGAATATTAATTCGTGCCTGCATCAATGCCACTTCATTCTGCAAAGGTAACAGTGTGGTGCAGGTTACCGCATTGTTTATTGTAAAGCCTTTTTTTTTTTTTTTTTTTTTTTTTTTTTTTTTTTTTTACGAGGAGATGGGTTCTGCGGGTCCCGTTATTTTGCCTTGGGAGGCTTTCAGTAACAATGCCACAAATGTTGAATGACTTGAAAGTTTTTTTCTGTTAAAAAACGGAACATTCATGTACATTAAACAGTATAGTTAGTTTAATATGCAATTCATGCCAAAACCGTCTTCTCATGCCAAAGTCGTTATGCCGCTTACAACACTTCCTATTAATATATTTTGGAGTTTTTTTTTCTTTATGCCATACCATTTCCCCTTTTATCAAGTATATTTAGAAGTCAATTTTGAAGTCATTCTGACCAACGGCTCTTTTTTTTACAGCATTTTAAAAGTGGGGTGAACAATGAAATGATTTATTGGCTATAATCGATGTATACAACAATTGTTTGATTATTTTCTTACAGTTCATAATATGTCATACCATTTATACTACACTACATAAAGAACATAACCTTTTTAAATGTAACCCTAATTTTATTGGTGTTGCAGATCTTTGTTTTGAATGCAGATGCTACCTTTTTGTATAACATTAATATAAATAGTCCTTTTTTCATCACTGCTTACAAATTTTCATAATTTTATTTTGTCTTTTTGTTTTTGCATCCTTTCTTTAGAAGAGCAAAATGATACTCTTCGTTTAGGAGTTTCAGCAGAGAGTTCAAATTGGATCTATAAATCAACACAACTAGGTTTACCTATTTATCCCAAACATGTCATTACTGCTAATTAAAGACGATGTCCTATCCAATATTTCCCCACTCTTAGGATGTGTATCTGATTCGCCCATGATCATAAATTCATTCTTACCAACTAATCTTGGCCATACACAACTGAACTCTTTATCAAAATTGTGATTTCCCTCTCGATTTTTGATATTCACTGACTGAGTATACTGAATAAATCTTTCGACTAACTTCTGTGGCATTCACATAAATGCTAAATGCATATATAAGGCTGGTAGTAACGTAGTCACGTAGCTGGTTATAAGACATAATGGGTCAACAAATAAAAAAACAAATTGCAATGAAATTAAGGAAAGAGAGAAAAGAAATGAACTCTAGATAACAGTAATAATAAAATTTGCTTCAACAAAATCAGTTTATTAAACTTGTATGAAATTAATTTTTCGAATGTTACATTCTTATTTTGATGGTAACGAAGACTTGATAAGATCAAATATTTGTTGATAGAAATGTTTTGGGATATTAAGGTGAGTATCATGGATAATGACTTTATAATTTTCGGAAGAAGCACTTGTGTCCTTAGTATTTAGTAAAAACAACAAATTGTCTTTATTCCAAAGATTATTGCTAAATTTAGAATAAGTAAACAAGAATCTTCTCCACAATGGAATAATTTTTATAAGTAAGGCATAATTTTCATAGGCCTGTAGTAAATTCAATGCATTTTTTATATAAAAACATCTGGATTTAGCAGGGCCTTATTCTTCCAATCGAATTGTAAGAATATCAAGAAATTTACTTTCAGCATTGTCTCCAATTTCTCCATTTTATGGCGGTTCTAAATTGTATTTCACTATAAATTCTATCCAAGGGGCAGGAAAGAAAATTGCTTTTTAAGTAGAAATTATCTGTTAGAAAAATAAAACAAAAAAATAAAATTGAACGCAAAAATTACCATTAAAAACTTAAAACCCAATATTGGCCTTTTAAAATATTTGTAAACCTATTTTAAGTGGAAAAACTATATGCCGTAAAATTAAGTCTTTTAGACCCAAAACAAAACAATAACAACAACAACAACAACAAATTAAAATTTATATGGACCTGCACGTAAAAAAGTGCAAACGTGATTCACCGTTTATCCAAGCATTGAATCTAAAATTTTTAGGCGCTACTTGCAATTTTTTTTAAATTGTAGTGCTTGGAAATATATTTCAATTGCATTATATGTAGAATAGTATTCTATAACTGTTCCCTACAAAAAATTTTGAATTATTTACAAATTTTTTGTAAAATTTAATTTAAAAAATTCTAAGGTGTTTTTTTATTATTTATTTTTATTATTATTATTTTTTTTTTAATTTCTAAGGCTTTTTTAAGTACGCAGATTTTTCTACAAAACTATTTTCCAGATAGTTACTAACATAACATATAAAACTGCTATAATTTCCCTCCTGTTCAGGAATTTTTTTTCATATTTTTTTATTGTAAAACATTAAACAAATTCCGAAAAATGCATCAATTTTGATTTTGAACCTTTTAAAAAATTACCACACGTCTTATAGCTAATTCCATATCAAGTTTCATGAAACATATAACAATAGCAAAAAATTTCACACCCCTACTTCAATTTAAAAAAATCTTAGGTTTTAGAAAAATAGTACATAAGCAAAAATGCATGAGGAAAAATTAATTTAAAGTTTTCTTTCATCAATACCATGATATAAAATTCACCCAATTTACCTGCAACTTAAAAAAAATATTAATTAATTTATTCTAAACTGTTCAAAATAAAAAAAAATTTAAAAATTTATTGAACTGAAGTATTATGCCTGTGTAGTAAATATATAAAAAAACCACTCCAAATGATGAATATTTCACAAATTTTAATCATCGCAATAAAAAAATATATATCAGGAGTTTAATTAAATACAGATTTCTGCTACAATCATAAATAAAAAATATATGAAAGTAGAAGCAATTTTATTTTCATTATTTTAAAAGCCTTAATGTGTCAAAAATTGTAAAAAAAAAAAAAAAAAAAAAAGAGCTAAAACAAATCTCTAATTTAAAACTTTCATTCTTATGAGGAAATTTTTCATGTAGACAAAAATAAGTGACTTACTTCCTTTCTGTTTAATTATACATTTGCGAATAGTAGAAAAAGAAATTATTATTATTTTTTTTCGGTTCCAGCAGATTATCTGAAAAGTGGTTGTAGCAACATTGTTTACTCTTGTGATGCCTCAAAATTTCTTAAATAACTTAACAAAAAATACAGGTAGAGTTCAAAAAGTTTACAAGCGCATTTTGGAAGATCCCATTTATCATATGAGCCAACAGAAAAAAAAAAATCGATTTTAGAACGAATTTTTGAGTACTGTATTGTATGAAAAAAGTCTTTGCATGAAAGATATATTTTAAAAAAGAAAAATTATAAATCATTGATTAGGAAAATATTGGTATTTTAAAATTCATTCAAAACAGACAAACTTATTAGAAAAAAGGCGTCGAAAATGTCTATTTTCACGATAGATTCAGTAATTTCTAGAATCACGCCAAAGATCTATATTTTGTAACTATCATTTATCAATGCTATGCAATAGTTAACGATATAAGGCTTTACAATTCGCGGCCTTGCCCAAACTCAGCAATTTTATGTGGAGGAAGGCTGTAGACCTTTTTCGAAGAGTGTGCTTGAAAGTTTTGTGGAGACTACTCTCAATCACGGTTTTAAAATTTGGGATTTCTCTCAACTACAAATCATTTGTTTTAATTCACTTATTACGCATTATCATATACCTAAGTAAAAATATATATTTTAAAAGAAAATATGAAAATGAAGTTGAAATCATCATAAGATGATGGAGTTTATCAACATTACGTAATCCATCAAAATTAATTCAATGAATTTCGTTGAATTTACTGGTGTGATTAAAAACGAAGTTTTGGAGGAGGGGAAAGGGGAAGGTGAATGCCAGCAGAAAAGCGACGGGACTACACATTTTTGAAATTATCCTTCAAAAATTGCTTTTTAGTTGCACACAAATATAGGATGTTTTACTATTTATTCGGTTTCGGCTTTTATTATTAAATACGTTGTTAACTATTTGTAAACTGAACTAGCCTTCATATTTCTTATTACTTCTATAGCATTTGTCATATTCTAATACTTTCTTACTTTAACACTTTCTCCAATGAAATTGATTTCAATTTACATAATAATTATAAACTGTCTTGTCAAATTATGGAAATGTTAATAATTGCACCTCTAAATCTTACTGTGAATTTCTAAACTCGATTTTGGAATTTTGAATTTTTATATGCTCACCTTAGTTGAATCAGACAGTCCAATATGTTTAAGCAAAGCCTGATTATGAATGGACTCGTTCTCGTCTTTCAAAGGGTCTTAGATCATTAGTTGGTAATGCTAATACACAGGTCCATCAAAGGAGATAGATGAGATCACCAGAAACCATCTGCAACTGCATTTACTGTACTAGGTCCCTGCAAACTTACTATACATTTGTACTTCTCTAATACTTCAGAGATTCTTGTAAGCTTGATTATAATTCACGATTAGAGTGACAACTGAGATATTAAGAGTTCTTTTTAAAACTAACTCTATATTTTAATTTTCACCTAAATAAACAGGAAAAACTCTATGGTATTAGTTATAGAAAAATAAATAGATCTAGAATCCTTGTTTCGTTGCTCAGCTATTGAATATTGGAATTTCAAGAGATGAACTATTCGTTCAATTATCAGTAGTACAATTCTTTAGCTCAATTCTTTTGTCAAAAGGATTTTTTTCAGTTCTTCTATATATTTAAATTAAAGAACAGTTGCATGTCGAAAAGATTTGAAGAAGATTGATCATTTTTTGAAACACTTTTTTCCCTATATATTTACTCTCTGGGATTAAATTTCATTTAAAAATTTATTGAAATAAAAATATCACTGGCTCAGACGTTATTTTTATTCTTATATTCAATATAATCTTCACCTTGATATATAAGAAATAAATAAGGATTGCAAAGCTGAAAAAAAAATCCAAAGAGATAAACTCAGTTTAGTCGACTTTAAAATGCCTTCCGCTAATTAATTATTAAAAAATTTAAATCGAGGTTTAATTAACTCTGGAAGGATTTAAACCGCATGCTGGTTCTTATAAAGATTATTTTTTGCCATTTCCCATTTTTCATTGATAAAATTTGAAAATTTTAAATAGCTGCACTTTTTTGTATTGAAATTTCGTAATCAATAAGAACATAAAAGACTGTTTTATTATTAAAATTATTAGGTTATAGAAATTAATTATTAAAATAAAGTAATTCAATAATTATTTTAAAAAAGTAAATCAAAGAGCATCATTTGAAATACTCTATAATTTGATCTATCGTTTACCATTTGACTGTAAAAATATTTTGTTGAACAGAAATGGTGGAACTGAAATTACAAATTAATGTAAAACCAATGCACTTTATTTGCAAAAAATTTAAATTAAAAATTAAATTATTGCAAAATAATAAGAGTAATAACAAAATGAGAAGTTAAATCATTTGAAAGGGCGATATTTTCAGAAGTTTAAGCACTTCAAATTTTTACTGGTAGCATAACAGTGCTATAAATAGAACAACCTCGAGATCATTAAAGTCTATTTATACCTTTAATTATACGTTTTTTATCCTTTTCTTCACCACACATTATCAGATCGGTATTTATAAAATTTTTGTAAATGTAACAATTTTTTTTAATTTTTTTTCATGATTACAGAAGTTACTCATTTTTTACACAAATATTGGAGATGAACTTATGCTTACGATAGAGTAATGGAAGAATGTAAGCAAACTCATTATGCAAATGCGATTAAATCACTTCAGATAAAACTTTTAATAAAACACTGCTGTGCAGAGGCTTTTTCATTTTAATCGTAATGAAACTTCAGGCTTAAAACGGAAGCAAATTTGTTATATTGTTGCAAATATCTCGTTTAAACATTTAAGGATTTAGTGTTTAAACGAGATATACTGTTTTTCTTTGCTGTTTTTTTATTACCTAGATGAGATTTCCAAATTATGATTATGATTTTGAGTTGAATTTCCTTTTTTCTGATGTAGTATTATATTTTTATTGCATGGGGATGATTGTTAAATATAGTATCTAGCAGTAAAGATGTTTTATTGAATATTCCTAGCAGAAAGTTCATTGAATTTTTTTTCTAAGAAATACTTTTCTATAAAAAATTGAGCTTAAACATAGTTTTAACTTTGTTTTTAAGGAACTGCAAACAGTTTCTTTCATGATATTATTAAAATGGCATTTGCAATTTTAGCTTGTTACAATGACTAATAGAATGTTCTGAAATTTAGAAGATTTTTTTCCATATTTGAAAGTGGACGAATTAATGGCTCTCTCCTGATACAACTGGCATTACTTCATCTCTTCTCTACAAAAAGAAAATAAGAACAACCGTCATTTTAAAGATAACCATTAATATGAGCTAAGTCCATGTAGATAGGGATAATAAGGGACTCAATAAGATATAAGGGACTCAATAAAATTGTTACACAAGGAGACGAATGCAAATTTAATAAATATGATTACCTTATATATATTTTAATACTTCACTAAAATAACGAATTAAAGAGCTTTGGAACAAAAGAAAATTCTTTATCAGAAAAAGTCAATGACGTATCAGAGAATTAAAAGGGTTATTTCTTCACCTGAATGAAAGGTTTAGCAATTTTTTATAAACTCATTAATTTTTCACACATAAAAATTCGACTGTATAAGAGTGTGGATTTTGACCAAATAAATGCAACATTGAAAGTTTAATGTTTTATCGGCTGTCATCTTTGGAGTCAATTCCTGCTTAAGGAATGTTCATCAAAAGTGTCGCGCCAATTCATTTTTCGAATTCATCGCATCTTTCGCAGGAAAAAAAAATAATAAGGACGTGATATCGCAGCATGGCAAGACATGATGGGCAGGAAAATAATATATGACATACACATTTAAATGTGATGTCACAGGAATTGATTCCATTCAGTTGTTTCATTTATTGAGTAATAAATGCTACTTATATTATAAGGATATTAATTTATTTTTATCCTAAACGAAACAAAAAATATTTTTAAACATTTATCTCATTTTTTTGTTAAAAAATGAGATAAATGTTTTGTTTTTTTACTTTCGAAGAACGATGACAAGAATCAAAGAAATAAAAACTCCAATCAAGGCGATATATCTCAACAAGTTAATAAATTCCTTTCGAGGTTCCGAAGCATATGCTTTGTATCGAAATGCTTTTGTTTGACTCTGATGCATTTATTTTCTGTGCTTTGTATTGATGGAATAGATTCACATTCTTTTCACAAAGGAGAAAATTTTGCCGACGCCACCACCCTTATTTCTTCAAACACGTCGAATTCAGTTTTGATAGAATAATACAAATTTAACGGCAGATGAATCTCAATGGCAATATGTAAATAAAATCAAAATGGTATAAACATTTGTTACATCTTTGCCATGTTTATATTCAGATAAAACATTCAGATAAACTATTGCATTCATTTCACTTTTTTTTGACAGATTATTCTAGGAGAGAAAAAGGGTGATATTAGTAGACGTAAGCAGAATTATTCTTCTAACGGAGATCATCGAAAGAGTTTTGTCGGGTAGTTTAGTTTTTCTTTCTTGCTGCCCTTCTTAGAAGCCTTGAGTTTGGCCTTGATAGCTGATGATTGTCGTCCTTCTGTGCTTTCTTCTTCTGTTTATCCTTAAAGCTGTTAGGTGTTTTTTGTCCCTTTTATAATAACTGTTGAGAGAGAAATTACTATTTATCATGTTTGTAATCTTTAAACTTCCGAATCATATTAACCAGGCGCAGCTGTATTTCAGATGGAAAAAAAAGTACCAACCTGTTTCATGAAATAATCAATGAAAAATAAGCTGATGATAAAAAGAAGAAGAAAACGGGAAAGTAAATTGTTTCCACTTCATTCGTTTAATTTCATTCATTCAGTTAACAAAAAACTTCATACATGCGGTATTTTAGAGATAATAATAAAACTCTCTACATCTGAAATTCCCCTTTAGATTTAATTCAAAACAAATCACCGGTTCAAATATCAATTTTTTAAATGTTAACCAATATGAGAAATTTTCGTTTATTAAAGTTTTCGATTATTCTTTCCTATCGTGGCGCAACTACAAATACAATTTACCGCAGATTTAAAATTTTCTTTTAATTCCCTACTTTATTGTGGAATACAAACTATGTCCAACCACCACGAGAAACATAATCGCAGCTTTAATTTGTATCAAGAAAAGACGAAAAATAATTTTATTCTTAGGTATGCAAGTTCGCATTTGTTGAGCAATTTTCGCTAAGGAATGGATTTTAAAGTTCATTGATTTTCAGAATGCGTTTGAAAAGATTATGCCAAAGGATTTCTTTAATGAGATTAACTTTTCTCAGCGAGAATAAAATACGAAACTTCAGAAGTACAGAAACTCATAACGAGAGAAAGTTTGAAATACTTTCCGGAAAGTAAAGTTTTGACTTTTGTGGCGACAGTTGAGAATTTTAATAACATACAGAATTTCTAAATTACAGTATTTAAAAGTTAGAATTTTAAAGAGGGAAGTATTTTTCACGAAATTTAGCAAAATATCTTACATGTAGAATGGAGTAAAAAAAAAATCCCCAAGAATAAAATGTCTAAAATTACCGAAAGTCTCTTTTCATGGCCGATTGCAAAAGACAATGTAATAGCTTTTCAAACTGTAGTGAAAAATTTATAATGTAAATAATTTTAATAAATGTATTTAGATTCGAAAAATTAAATAACAGTATAATTTGATATAGTTTCAGAATAAGAAAATTTGACAGCAATTTTTAGCTTTTTTTGTGAATTTTAGTTGTACGAATATAATAAAATTTTTGTTGTATTGACATTCTCAAACATTTTTTATTCTTTATTTATGTTCATTGCTATCAGATTGATAGGTGAATGCATATCAAGCATTCGGTATTTTAGATATGGGACAGGAGACTGTGGGGGAAAGGGAAGAATTATCTTCTATTTTGTGAACATGTTTTAAAATAGAAACTAGCTTGTCTTTATCTTAGCAGATAACTTGGTAGAACCATAACATTTCTGATAACTTTGGATATAAGTGGTAAAGTCAGAGTTATATCATTATTAGGAAAATAACACGGATGAATTGTGCTGTAAAAGAGCTTCTGAGTTCCATATATTCTTCAAAGACTCAATAGTTAATAATGCATCTGAACATCTGTTTGTCTTTTCATAATGCATCTCTCTATTTTGCAATGTAAGAGGATTATTTCACATTAGTGACAGAAAATAATAGTTCATAGTTTAAAATGCAACAAATTATGTGCATCAAAGGAACAAAGACCAGGAATGAGACAAAGATAAATATTTGCTTTCTTTTCGAAAGAGAAAAATGTCTTTAGTACTCTACCCTAGATCAATCTTAAAATCGCATTTCAATCATTCCCGTCCTATTTAGTGTCCGGGGTAAATTGTCATCGCGTTAGCATTGACAGAAACTTTGATTAAAATTTCAACCGTATTCCTTGGATATAGTGTAATCCTTCTCATAGGAAAAAACTTTCCATCATTGGAATGGAAGTAACTCGATCCTTCATCGTTTCTATACATACCAGGGCAGCGAAATCTCACCACTGAAACCGCGACTTCTCATCCTCATGTCTGAAGTATCTTCGGTGAGATTTCAGTGAAACAATGCAATTCAGCTGTGAAGTCTATCAACAACTACAATACAGGGTACAACTACAATATAACATTATATGTAAATAGTAATTCGTTTCTTTGTAAAAGTATGTGAACTTATTCTCAAAAGTTTACAAGTGAATAACAATTAAAAGTTGTTTGTGGTTTTATAAGCGAAAAGCAAATATTTTTTCGAAGTTAAAGGAATAAGAAGTGATTCATTCTCTGACTTTCAAGCCAAGACAGTCTACAACACTAGGAAATTAAAAGGTAACACTTAATTTTTTTATGAAGATAACATTATGAATTTAAATTGGGAAAATAATATTTTTGAAAAGAAAACTTTGCTTGGTTTGCAACGAAAATGAAAATTGCGTCATCGTTATTACTTTTGCGTCATCTTTCTTGTTATAGCCTCAACCTCGTGCACAAAATATGATAAATCCTAGTGTGATGAGTATTCACTGACCGTTATTCTATATATATGTTGGAAAAGAATTAATAGGAGACGTATAGCATCTTTACTAAAGGTACTAAGGATTACTAGAGCTTTCATATTATAGATATAAATAGGATTCAAAGAAATCACGCCAATGAATTACCTTTATACATTAAGATCATATTCTATTTACGTAAAAGTTGTGAAGGAAACGTTTTCAAAAGCTATTTTTAATGAAATGTAATTACCGTTTTCATATTGTATTTAAAGCAGGTACATTTATTTAATATGGACAAAGAAGCAAAGTCCCGACTAATCTGGGAAGGATGACTTCTTAATTTAATACATATAATTTTCATTAAGATGACAACCACTTAATAGTGTTGAATCAAAATAAAGGCAGAAGACTAAAATATTACAATATAATATGAGGGCAGAATACACATCAAATCTGTAGAGAAGTAATTGAAATGAAATTATCCGAAATCCAGATTGAAAAAGAAATTCGAGATTTTTATGCTTCGTCAAAAAATATTATTGAAACCGTCTATAAAAATATATAATTGATTTTATCCATAAAAATACATATTATAAAACCCATAATTTATCGATTTATATTTTCTTTCATGTATTCGATTAATTTTTTAATGATAATTGCAGTTATGGAGAATAAGCTAAAGCACTATTGTTTATTAGCATATTTAATTAACAAAATAAAAAACAGTTTTGCTACCTCAAAATTTTATGACAATACCTTTGACGTATAAGCATTTAAAAATTGTTTTCTTAAAAATTTAAGGTAAATAAATGACTAATTAAGGAAATTTTTTTATTAAGAACATTGTTTTTGAAAGAATTATCCTCTTTAATTGGCCATTCATTTCATTAAATGGATAATTTCAAAATAGGTTTGGGGTTTATTGACTCTTTTTATATGAAGTATTTATAACTTAATTGGAAATTAGCTATTTAAGTTCTGCATTGGACTAAAGATAATTTTTCTGTTACTGATCGTGATAATTTTTTTGTACTGTGAATAATGTAGTGAGTAGTGATTAATACATAACTTAACCTACCTTCCTCGCATCTTGATCATCGAAAACTTTCAATTACGTCAATAGCTTGTTTGGTGATGAAGTTATGATGGGTTATTTTTTTAAGATTCAATTAGGTCAATTCCTTCCATTGAAGCTAAATGAGGGCTGTTTTAGAATGAATTTCGTCAGATCTAACTGCAATCAGATGACGAAACTCACCTAAACTATGCTCTCCTAAAATCCATACCATTCTAGAAAGGGGGCGTTTGACCCTGATGTGTTTATTTTCGGGACCAAATGTTTAATTCTGGTGGATGGGTCCAATTCTTCGCATCTTCTTTATTGAAAGCTTTCATGATCAATGAAATCCGGTCTTGAAAGAGCATCCTCCAAATCCGACGAATTAAAACTATTACCAAGTCCCCAATTTCAAGAAATATGGAACGAACTATGAATACAACCTTCTCAGTTTTGGGACCATCCTTGAAATTAAAATTTCGTTGCGATAATGGGTTCTGACTATCTCAACAAATATTAAAGAAAATGCCAAAACAGTTTTGGGAAGAAAATTAATGCCCTTTCAAGGAGACATTTTGACATATACCGTAATAAAGTAGAATTTTGAAATTGTTTGGTTTCCCTCATAGGCTACCTCAGATCTGAGGAGGATAACCATAAAAAGATGTGTGTCATTGTCAATATTCAGTGTAGCGTTGAAGCATAGACATTATGCTCATTTTTCAAAGATAAATTTTTGATGATTCTCCAGTAAAAAAAAAAAAAAGGAATTTCTAGCAAGTATTTGAATATATAAAAGTCCTTGAGACACTTTAAAATTGAATAAGAAAATCCATTAATTGGAGTAGAAAAGGAAAATTTGCATTAAAATTAACCTCGTTTTTCAAAATTATTTTTTGCGAATAAAAAAAGTTCATATTTTCTGTATCTATATTTTAAAAACAGGGGAAAAAACATTAAAAACAATAAATTTCTGAACAAGGAATTACTAAGCATTAATCTACTGCCATATTTTAATTTATGCCTTTATCGTAGCCTGAATTATATCCTATTCAATCCAGGGTATTCCTAGTCAATCCATAAGTCCATTGCATTGATTGTGGAAGTTATTTAGTTGCATGCGTAATTTGTGCTTAATATGAAAATCCCATGAATCTCGTATATAAATAAAGCATATAAATAAGTAACGGCCTCTATTTTTTTAAAAAATTTATTTTTACGTTTTGTGAGCAGTAGCGCTATATAAATGAATTCGGAACTAATTGTTATTATTTGAGGGAGTGGGGGTTAGTGCAATCATACGCTTTTTTAGCAATATATCAGTTTCAAAAGCTATTTTAAAATACTTCAAGATTTTGTTGTACACCGTATAGGATCAGCCACGTAAATCAGAAATGGAATATTAAAATAAATACAAAGGTACTAACTGGTTCTATTAAGCGCGCCGAGATTGAGAGCAATGATTTATTTGTTCAGAGTTCGTATGTTGCGTAATTCGTATGTTCAAACACGCGTTATCTTGAAAATCTCTACCATGAAGACACTTCTTGTTAAGTTTTTCCATAAAACAACGATATATGAAATCGCATAAGAATTTTTCCAAACTATACTAGATTGATCTTCTACATTTCTCTAATCTCTAAGAAGTAAAACACGGACTCGTTTTCACCCCATATTATAGGATTAATGGAAACGTGCAGACTTCCTGTAAGCGGAACTATATATAGTTTTGATGCAATCCTGAGGAAACTATATTTTATGAGGTAGTGTAGATGAAATTGATACTTTAACACTTAAACAGGAAAATCGATATATAAGGCCTCATGTAGTTTATCCGACTGACGAAGTCAATTGATACTCACGTGATATGCGTCAAATTCATCGGACTAATTTAATTATGTAATTCATTGTCTTATATGCAGATGGAAATTTACGCATTGCCATAACACACTCTGAGACCTTTTTGAAGTTAGCTGTTAGATGACATGCGCAATGGAGTTTGCCATAGAGTTGAATCTATTAAGAAAGAGTGCTTTGTTTTGAAATCCTTGTCCTTAAATACTCTAATCGAGAAACATAAGATTCATTTCAAATTGGAACTGCGAAAGAAAGTGTATACAATTTTTTTTTGAGTCTACACGATTCAGACACGTTTCTTACAGAAATACTTTTGGATTTATATCACTCTGTGAATACGAAAACTCAAAAACTAAAGAAGAGCTAAATGGATGACATTTAGTATGCGACTTTTATTGAAACATTGTAGATTTCTGTGAAATTTTGGGCGAAATTAGTCATTCGGTACATAATTTTATTGCCAAAATTGTAGACGTATAACATTTTGAACAAACCCCATCAAAGAATTGATTGTCTTTCGGTCAATCTTGAGGTTTAAGATTCGTGACCGCCTTATAAATGAAATTTGGCATGTGTTCTTGATATCAAAATTGTATCTGTATTAATCTTTATGTATAAAACGTGATTCAAATTATTAATATCTACAATATAGATTTTGATATTTTGGGGGAAATACTTGTAGCACTGGAGTTCAATGCATTGTCTTGTATTTTTCATCTTCAAAGATTAGTTAGACTATATGACTCTGGTTTCTTTGCTCTAGAAATCACCTCTGTTGCACAAGCCATTCTACGACTGAAAATCAGTCATTCCCTTGAAGATGCGATAGATATTATAAAAACAATTTTTTATATTTTGGCCAAATCTACCATGTGAAAGGGGTCCAAGAACATAACCATTTTCTTCTCTGTAATAGGAAGATTTGCACAAAATACCCCATATTATGTTCTCATAAAAGAAATTTCAGAAGAGAATATTCTTATTAGTTTTAACATGATATATCGACAGATAAGTATATTTTTTATGATTAGACTGTACTACATATTAGCAATAAGATTATGAGAGTTTAACGATACAGATATTAATAATTTGGGGACAGACTTGTAGCACAGAAATTCTCTACATGCATTTAACGGAATAGTGTCCAGATGGCTGTGGTAATTTCATCACGAAATTTAAGTGAAAGAAAATTCATCAAATAATCATTTTATGAGCCAGGCAGATATTTATTACATCTGCAAAGGCTCAAACGATCTCATGTTTATGTGACATGGAAGATTAGAGCAGATGAGTTGCTACTGTCCTTGCTACATAGAGACGCACACACATTTGATCCAATTAACTAAGAATGATTTACTTAATGAATGTATTGTGGTTTGATTAATTGTTCACAATTAATTAATATAAATATATTTTATTAAAACCCACTCTATCATTTCCTAGTATTATAGTTATAAAATAAAAATACCAAGAGAAAGAAAACAATAGCAATAAAAATATATAGAAGTAATTAGGTTTCACAAGAGAAATATTAATTAAAAAGGAAAATCGGATTATTTCCCACAGAATTTATTACGAACAATAATTTTTTTTAAATTCAGTTTTACCATTTAAATTTGTTTCCTATTAATCATGGATACACAGTAAATATAACCAAATATTTTTTAGCTTGTGACCAATGCGCATTCACTAGTAGTAACTTCATAAAAAATCAAATTCATTCGTTCGATGCACATCAAGTCTCTATGTAACCAGTTTGCATAACATATAACTCATTCACGTAGTAGATCTATGTCCAGTTATTCGAGAAGTTAATTCATCACCAATCTCTCTGTTTGTAACCTTCTGCAAATATTTTTTATGTTTGAAGTTCTTTGTTTACTACTAGTTCTTTGTTTAATCCCTATTCTTTCAAGCAATCAGGGTATTTGTCATCCCTGACTGGTTAAGTAATGTGTCGTCACAAGTACTTTCCAAAGAAAACGTGGAAGCTCCTAAAAGAGTAAGGAGCAATGGATTTGAAAAATTCGGGAATCGTGATGCGTTTTCAATATTCCGTTAGTCCCAGAAAACTCTAGAGCACATTTTTCTCTGATCCAAATAAGCTTGTAAAATTCAGACCATTTTCAATATATATAAGTTCATGCTTAACAAAATAATTAACATAAATACGCTCATTAATTTCGATTAGAAATTAAAAAAGTTATTATTATGCTTAAGTTTTGTATTGATCAAGTAGAAACTTTATAATAGTAGAAATTAGTGGACCATCCAAAATCAATTCTAGATGTATAATTTGATTTATTTCTTGCTGTTAATCCTGTAGGATTAGATTATTTAACCAAACATAATAAAAATGCTTATTAGGCATATTAGAGATTATTATGGCATATTAGAAAAATGATTTTTATAAGCAACTGAGAAATACACATTGCATAGCAGGAAATAATGCTCAGTCATTAAGGCCAAAATTTGAAGTGTTTGATGGCCTAGAGCATTAATTTGATTCTGTATTTTGATCATACAGGAAAAAAGCAACGAAGTTATACTAAAATGTTTTTCAAGTTTCCGCTTAACATTCTTATTTTGAAATAGATATCCCGTTGCCAGACATGGGGGCGCCGAGAAAGTAATAATTTTGAAGCATTTTACATTTATAAAGATAGTAAGCTGGAGTATATAACACGTATAAAGATAAATAATTGGGGTAGAGAGGGCGAAAAATACATGACTTAATAAAATAATGGATTCCGGCAAATTATCAAACATATCAAAATTCATTATATATATATACTAATAGTATACATGCGAAAATTTCATGAGGGAATTTGATTGTTTCAATGTTTCTTTCATTAAAGTCCATTTTTTTCGGTACTTAATGATAACATCTCGAGAAATCTAAATATAAATTTTATTGTTTCTATTTAATAACTCAACAGAATGAAAACAGAATAGAATATGCAAAGAACTAATACCAGCTACGGTTTTTATTTTCAACTCCAATTCTAAATTAGTTTAAGTATCATAAGATTTACTCATGTATGTAGGATAATGAATTTAGTCTGCTAGAAAAAATTGCTGGCTTTGTTCATCTAGGCCTTGAAAATTTGAAATACTTTTGTGAAAATAATTCCTGTTCAAACATTTGATGACATTTTTGTCCCTTTATTTCTTATTTATTTGTCCATTGTCAGTTACTTCACGAGGTTTCGATTTTCTCATATTTCTTTTCTTTCTCCCTTTTTTGACATTTATGAATAATATCTTGCGAAATATAAAATAAGAAGAGTGTTTTCTTCAGAACATTTTTCAAACGGAGTGAATACAATAAAAACAATACCTATCGTAGTATGGATAAGCTTCTTAAATGCGTTTGATTGTTATTTAAAAGCTCTGCTATTGTTTATACTTTTCTTTAATGGCATTAAAAGGTTTTGGATATTAAATTTACATTTTTTATGCTTAATGGCAAAAAGATTGAGCTTTTCTTAGCTGTAATTTTTATATGATATTATCTTTGATCGATATATAATTTGACTGCGCCACTCTACAATTTTGTGAAGTAATTATTTTGAAAAATAATGATGAATAAATTTTAATCGTGAGACTTTAATCCGTAAACGGAATAAATCAGTTTAAGAGTTGAAACTTGGAACTCCTCGAATCTATCAGACATTTAAATTGCTACTTAAATTCGAATTCTTAGAAAAAATTGTAACTGATAGAGTATTTTGTGCATGAAATTTGCAAATATAAAAATCAATAGTGAGCAAAGAAATGAATAAAAAAAAATTATGGACGACATTTTAAAAAATGCAAGTTGCTGCTTATAACTTTTTGCATTATTTTTTATGGTGTTGCATAATTTAATAAAAGAAAAGAGAACATTCTACTTTCTCTGAATGATAAAACGGATATTGAAACACTCAAAGCTAAAAAACATTGTAAAATTATACAAAACAAATCTCTTAAATGTAATAGGCTCACATTTTGATTACTTTTACATTTAAAAGTCCTTTTCTAAATTAATAAGGATTTTACATAATAAGAAAATATTAGATTGGCAAAATAGAAATTCAACCAATTTTTTTCTCTTTTGATATGAAAAGTAACGAAAATGAATTGATTCTGGAATTTCTTTTTACCTGCCAAGTATTGAGATTTAATTAAAAATTTCTTTACTAAAATGAAGTGTATTAATTTTATTGTCCGTTCCATCTAACACATATTTGACTTCAAAATATGTTCGATATAGCAACATTGTGGTTTTTTATTAGATATAATTCTCTAATGCATTTCAAACAATATCTCAAAAACTTATAACATTAATTATTGAATGTTCGGCTATACAAGCGATGTAACACTTTTGAATAGATATAACGTTTGAAAAACGAGTTTTTTCTAAGAAGAGAGGAGAGTTTTGAACATAAAATTATTACAATGCAATTAATATGAATCTTTCTATTACAAATCTCAGAATTGTCTGTCGTAGCTGTCATGCGATTTCTGCATTTCATGACAGATAATGTGTCTCAGAATCTTTTTATGATGCCGCAAAATGTATGGGGCAGCAACAATTTTTTTCATCACAAATCACTAAGGAATTTACAAACAATGCATTTTTTTAACCTCATTCACTGGCGAATTTCAGATTTATAAGTTTATAAGTCTCTGAAAATAATAATAATAAAAACTTTTTTAACCAAACTTGCGTGAACGTTTAACAAAGGCAGAATGATAAACATAATTTGAAATTTACTGCTAAATTGAGTCGGTTTGTATGATAAAATTTGACGATTTAGCAAATTTTCTTGATATCATTTGAAAAACCAATAAAAAATATACTATCTTTAAAAAAAATCTAAACATAAATATTATTTTTGAATCTATACTGTAAACTTTTCAGCAAGTCCCAAGAAATTCACCTTAATAAGATTCAACGAATAACGAATTGTTTAGTCTGATCAAGGATGAAGAAAAATCGGAATAAATGAAGTATTATACATTAATAAAATCAATAATAATGATAAAGTTAAGCGACGCTTTGAGAAATTAATTCATTCTGACTTCGTGTAAACATGAAGTCGGGAGACAAATATTTCAGAGGAAGTCTAAACAACTATCAAGGTTTGGTCGCATTTTCAATTAGAAAAAAAAAAAAAAAAAAAAGGAAAGTGGATTCTAAAATTCACGCAGCCTTGATGTCGGGTACTGGTTTTTGATGAGCTAGTAAGGGAAAAAAAAACCCTATGAAGTTAAAAGTAGAACTTCGATGGTATAACCTTCAACTAGCCTATTTTATTCAAAGAAAACTAGTTTGCTGGAACAACCATTATTAATTCCAACACCTCATGAAAAATTGTCTTTTGATATGATATTATTGGTACAAAGTTTTCAATAAACAATTACATAACCAATTAGGATTTTAAATAGGAACTGGAATATCTCTTCAAGATGATATCTTATCACGTGAGTTTGGAATAAAAATAAATAAAAAACATGCTTGAAAAGAAACAGGAAACATCACTAGTTTAGTTTAGCATCTTGTTGTTGTTTTTAAAACGTAAGTCTACACTGCTTTTCAGAAATAAATGCAGTATTTTATTAAAAAAAATTTATTAAATGATATCGTTGGATGAAAAACTCTAAAAATAAAATGAAATTTCTTTTTCTGAAAAAATTAATACTCAGGGTGAGAGTTAATTATGGAAAACTCATTGGTGGCAATGTTACAAAGAGATCGATTGACCGAGCTGACATGATCATTTCTTACAATTAATTCTTAATTCTGCTTGTTTATTGTTACAAATTGAAAGTCCGTGCAAAAAATTGGTAAACTACTAACTGTAAAAGGAGTAAATGAAAAGTATAAGTAAATTGAGGATAAAAAATAAAGATGAAATGAAAATTCTAAATAATAATCAAAATGTTGAATAATAATTTTCATTGGAATTGGTTCTTTGGTTTCATTGAATAAAAATTTAAAAATTTCATTGCTCTATTACAACTATTGAAGTGCCGCATAGATGCTATATATTTGGCAATTTTGAAAAATTAATAAAATTTTAAAATATGGCTGCATAAATATCTTTTTTAACGTTTTGGACAAATCTATTGACAAATAATGTAATCAATAATATCAAAGCCTTCAATAAAGCATTCAAACATTCAATTCTAAATATTATACACAATAAAAAAGTGTTTGCAAGACAATTTTTTGCAATAATTTTTTTCTAATTGATAACGCTTTTTTTTAAGGATATGTTATAATAAGTTAAATAAAATAAAATGAAGTAAAGTAAATGGCTATTATCTCATACATGTATGCAACATATTTGATTTTAAAAGAATAAAGAATTTAAGCCATTTAAATTCATGACATGATCAAGAAGTTCTCGGCATTTGATTGAAAATATAAACATTTTACATATTATTTTTGGAAAATTGTTCGTTAAGAATAGAATAAATCATTCACTTCCGGTTTAATATATCAATATTTCCAGTTTCGTTTTTGTCTGTCATGTATTATTAAAACTGTTGTTTTTTAGACTGGTTTAGATTCTAAAAGCTGGGGAGTTTATTTTTAATTCAAAAGATAATATTAGAATTTTTCACTGAAAAGCACTTTTACAACTTATTCGGATACTAAGAGTCTCTGCACTCATTCAGAAGTCTGTCAAAAAAAAAAAAAAATGAAATTCTTCCCCCGCCATTCAACTGTTTCCTCCCTCCCACTAAGTCTCCCTCCATTTCATATGACGTCATATTATTTGCGCATGACTCATCCTGCATTGACACGAATGTGAGCACTTGTAAACCTTCCTCGTAAGTTAAAAATACAACCGATCGATAATTCCAGATTAAAAAATAATATATTTCTTTCTTCTTTAATAAAATTTCCCTTCATTTTGGTTTATAATTAATATTTTATATCTACACCATAGATTTAATCCTCACCAAAAAATTCTTGTTCTACATATGCATACAAAGTATAAACTTTTTTATTTTAGCTTTTATAAAGCAAATAAGAAATTGGCGAAAAAGGTTGAAATAGAGAAAAATATTTCAAATTCATGAAACTTCATCGCCTTCGAGGCATCTCAAAACATATTATGATAACCATCAAATTTTTATTTTTGGCATGCTTTTACAACAAAAGAAAACTTTTCTGTCCTAATAAAAATTGCAAAAAGGGAAGAAAAAACCTGTTTTGTTTAGTATTGCCTTTAAAATAGAAATAAATGAATTTTAATATCAGCAGTTCGTGGAAATTCTTTAAAGTTCCGGTTGAAACTGAGCTTAGATTAAAATTTAAAGCGTGAAAATCGAGATAAATTGAAACAATCATCGAAATTTTGAAGTATAATTTTAAATAATGTTATAATTTTCTTTCTTTTAGATCATGTAAAGCTGAAATTAGTATATTATATATTTAAATGCCATATACTTTGTTTTGCGATAATATAAATAATTATTTAAATAAAATAATTAAAATACCACTTTTTAAAAAATGAACTAAAATGCATAAAATTTTTTATCCTAGTCTCATAAGGATTTATAACCCCATTTGTGATTGTGAATTTTTGAAATTCCTGAATTGTGCATTTTTACGATTCACAATTTCAAATTTTGAGGTTAATATGAATGGGGTTATAAGTCTGTATGGGGCTAGGATAAATTTCATACCTTTTAGTCCACTTTAAAAACGTTGTATATTAATTTTTTATTTAAATAGTTATTTCCTTCTTTTTAATCTTGAGTGTATAAAATTACAATTAATTTTTTAACTAATTTCTCAATGAGCTAACTACTTAGTATGACGCCAGCTATCTGTAATGAAAGTTTCTGATCGATTGCAAAATTTCTACGGAACAGACAAACAGATAGACAGGAAAGTAAATTGATAAAAACATGTTAATAGTAATAACAGTTTCTTGCAGCTTTATTATAAAATATTATTTCATTCGAAATTTAAAAATTATTTTTTAAACTTTCCTTGTTTCTCCTGAAATATGATATACAATACTTCTTAATATTTTAAGATCAATATTTAGTACTGAGGTTTTCTTTTATGAATTGCTGACAAGAAAATTATATATATATTTTTAAAACGAGGATGGAGTAAATTTCAATTGTTTGTAATCAAATCGTATGTTACCAATGATTTAAAAAAAATTACAATTACTAATTTCCTTCACGATTTAGGCGAAAGAATTTCCATTCCTGAAAAACAATGTTGCGGATGTTCTTTTAATCTGATATTATTATTCCTACTATGAATTCGAGTTAGACTTGAGCTTTCTATGCAGATTGAAACATATAGACGTTTGTAAAAGAAGGACAATCAAATAATTTAAGGTCTTAAAGATTTTGTATAATTTTTTGATGCAAAATGTTCCACTAATAGAATTGAATAGGTTTGAAATAGAATTAAATTATATTAAGAAGACGACCGGTTTAGGAAAAGGCAATAGAAGTTAATTCAAAAAGGCAAACGAGAACGGTTATGGCTGTTTGAATGATAAAATTAACTGGGCAAAAGTCAAGCTGTAGTGAATAAAATTAAAATTTTATTATCATAATTCTATTCTAAATGATTGATTAAATGTGAAAGATTGTAACTTTCAGAAAATGAGCAATATAATCTACGCCATAACAACTGAAATTTTCAATTCATAAGATTTTTGTTCGTTTGTGTAAGCGTAGTGGGGAAGCTGTATTCAAAACAATTTCTTCAAATCAAATCGAGACATACTAAAACAAACCGCAAATGCTTACATGTATTGCTTATATACTTACAGCTTAGTTTAATTTTAAGCTGTTAAGTTTCGTCAGGTACTTTCTGATAAGTTTTAATGGTAAATTTTTAATTTCTATTCAAAAACAAATATTGCCAAATGCTAGCTTTTTGATATACATTTGCCAGCAAATGCTCATCAATAAATTACATTAAAAACGTAATTTTTCTTTGTTTTTACTAAATTTTATCATCCACTTTTCTTTTCTTTATTAATATTTTACTAATAAATTATTGAATTCCAAAAAGAGAATTTATTGTTGCATTGCGGACGAGAATTATTATATATAGACCAAAGACAATTTTTTGAGGCTATGTGTTTGTTAACTAAATTTAAAGTGGAAGATAGGTGAAACTACGAAGTGAAAAAAGATAGACTGCAAATATCTGTATAAAAACAATTAATTTTAGAAGATTTTTGAAATGCACAGTGATGAAAAGTAATGAAAAAGTAACTTTCAAAAATGATTAGATTAAAATTTTAGGAATTTAGTGGCATATTATCTTTTTTAATAGCCTGTCTTGAAATTTTAGAAACTCCTTTCCGTAAATTGTTTATATAACTAATAATTATGATAATTTTTAGAACCTGTTGGCTAGTTCCGATGTTACATTTATCGAAATTTCGGGCAATATCCGCAAATAATAATAATGCTATAAATAATAATATTAAATGAGCAAATTTATATGTATCAGAAGTTAGACAAGAACGTCAGTAGTTAACTAAGTAATTTCTGAAACTTTATTTGGCTATAATTTTTCAAAATTTTTGGATTTTCAAAGTTCAACATCTTTAATTATGTTGTTATTGCATTTTGTTGAAATTTGGAAATGATTTTCAATGCGCAATATAATATTTAATAAAAAAAGCATCCAAATAATAACTGTAAAATTTATGGAAGAATTCTTATCTCCCGGTTTCCTCAAATATAAAAATTTCAAGTCCTAAATACTTATAGTCTCGACGCTATTGATTTTACCTTGCCAGGATGGAAGTTCAAACCACTTTGGTTCGTGCAAGCGTTACATAAATTTAAACACGACATAATTAAATGAATAAATTTCTGTGAAGAAGTTACAGATCGTAGAAGTTACTCATTCACTTTCAACTACCAATTAATTACTTCTAGTAAATATTCGTCTTTCAATCTTTATATTTGAAGCTCGAGAAATCATAGCATTTACTTCGAAATTTATGAGAAACAGTTTAGAATTTCTTTATTAATCGAATCAATAAAACGACATTTGTAATTTTGAGATTTGAATTTTCATTGTCAGATTTGACAAGCAGAATTCAAGTTTTACAAAATAGGTTTCGAATCCTCCTTCCCCATTAAGCTTTGTATCATTAATATATCATTAATCTTCTAATTCATAAACTGAAAGATCCGCAGTAGAAGAAAGCAACAATTTAAAATAAGGAGTTCTAAAACTTTATAGAACATATAATTTACAGCAAATCCAGATAAATATTTACATATAAAATTGCACGATGTTATCTGTTTAATAAGCATTGTTTATTAAACTTACAAATACGAAAGAAAATGAATTATCCAGAATATTCATGGTAGTTTATGACAACTTTATTATGATGAGAAATTTAGACCAGATAATTAACAACTTTATATTTTAATCTAGTGTCTTTTCAGGTCGTACTCTAAGATGGCTAATTTCCATTTCTAGTCGATAAGATCCTTCCGGAAGGTTTCGTTTAGGGAACAGTCATTTTCATCGTTCTAATTTCAGAGACTCAACTAATCTGTGTTATAGCGGTATCTTCAAGCCGCAATGGCTCTTAGTCTTTCTGAATGGTGGATATGTTGACCCTGGCATTTCAGAGCATGTTGCCAAATTGACCTCAGAGCGGTTAATTTATATTGGTTAATCAATGATTATCATCTTGTTTTCCAATATAATTTCCAATTTTCCAACAAAGTAGAAAAAAATTAAACAAGCAAATTATATCCCTCTCGTTTCTAATCTATTCCTTTTCATTTCCAACTTTATCCATATTATCTTGTATTTTCAATATTCTTTCTATTTTATTTCAAATAATACAATTTTAAACTGTGGTTTTTCCGATATTCAAATGAACATTTCCAGGTCTTGATTTTTCGTGACATTATTATGTGATTTTTTTAAAACAAAAAATGCGATTTAATATGTTATTCTAATATATTTTTTAGTTTTTAATTCATATTTGCAATGAACAATTCTTCTTAATGAAAAGGGAAACGGAAATAATCGTTTAGGATCTCATAAGATACTGATGGGAACTTGTAGTGACTTCCAAAATTAAAATGGTACAGCGTATTTAAGGTTCATGAGTGTGAATTGACAATATTTTGTTATTTGGGGAGGAGCTCCATAGATAGTTCTAAAACATCTAACTCATTCTAAAGAATATTCTATTCCACAGTACAAATGTTAAGTAAGCTATAAAGATATGAAGTTATTAAAAATACAGGAAATTCAATAATAATTTTTAATAAAATGGTAGAAGAAACAATAAAAGTTTCCTTTTTTTTAATTTTTTTTTTATTCAGATACTTTTTATAACTTTATTCGTAGACATATAATCTGATTAAATTTGTTGGCCTTAGCGTAATATCTAACGAGTCCACTTAGATCATCATCATACAAATATAAATGGAAAGAGCCTATTAGAGCGATAATGTAGCAGCATACGCGTTTGTAATAAGACCTTTATATTATAATGAGATCTTGCACAATAATATTCAACGAAGGACTTGCACACTTACTTATTGAGTTATACATTTATCAACAACACACTTACTCTTTCCTCACCCTATCTCTTATTTTTAAAATATTATTACTAACTAATGAGCATTACCTTACATGAAAGTACCAAGATAATTCATCTTCTTGAATGATATGCTGATTAAGATCAATTGGTTAATGATCCGAATTAAAATATCATTCTAAGTAGACAATGTCGATCATGATACTGAACAATTTGAGCTAACAAAATCCTGCTTTTTATGTTATTTAAGAAACAGAATTTAAATTTTGCACGTTGGAAGCAATAAAAGTTTATGTCTTGTAAGCAATCTAATGATTCTACCAATACAATAGGTGGGTTCTAAATATTTTGATGCATTTCCAACAACAAAAATTCCTACCACTTATTTGGCATGCTCTTTCTGTGACAATCACCAGATCCACGTCGCTTTGTGCAAAGAATTCCCAAAGAATTTTCATGGAATGAAACCATATAAAATATCTTTTGAAAAATATTCATATAATCATTCATTCTTTTTCATCAATTTAAAAAATATTTCAAGTCTACTAAAAAATATTCTTTGATGTTTTCAGCATAACTACAATCTTCAAAAAGGTCTACACAATACAACTAATATATGACTTTATTAAATAAGTTTTTCTTGCTTAATGTTCATAAAAATCATAACAGCTCTTTTTTTTTTTTTTTGCTTAAATGAGTACGTGAGGATTTTCTTTCATCGAAAACTTTATAGAGCCAAAATGTGAAGATCGGGAAAAGGCCAGGCTCTGCTCTACAGCATTTATCTGGAAATGCAGAGCCGTTGACAGATTAAAGACAGTTCTAACGGGATCTTCCAGATGTTAGGCGCATCAAAGCATACAATGCGAAATTTTGATAGGAGTGACAGGTTGGTGAAATTTCAGGTCTCGTGTGAATTAATCACAACAGTCTTCCATTACATACGTCAATCTTCAAGCATTCAGAAGGACTACGGAATAGTGGAGTCCAAAGATTTTAAAATTATTAAAGTAATACGAAAGAATATTAAGAATTTTGTTTGTCTGCATCAAGGATTGGCAAACTTTTGAGATTAAAATGCTTAATATGCTTCCTAAAGAATTTACATTTTTTTCGAGAACAAAAATTAAGTTTAAGTTTTTGCTAATAAGAAACACTTCAGAATAATATTATCTCAATTAATTAAAAGGTAGAATGCGTAAAATAGTGCATTGTTATTGAGAATCCGTGAAAATAAAATATTTCAAAAACTCTATTACATCAAATATTAATTAAAAAATTCCAGTTTGTAAGTATGGCTCAAATTACGTAAAACAAAAGTAAAGTATGTAATAAGGAATCATGCTGAGGATTATTTATTTTATTTGCTGTTTTTAAAGCATTTTAACCAATACAAAACAGCACAATTCATGCTATTAAATGAGAGTTATTGAGCTGAGAATGTAATTTTTTTAGTAACTTGCATATCGAATTAAAAGAAATTGAAATTAAAAAGGGATCCGTTTTGTTGCATATTTTCGGTTTTAAATTCCATTGAAAATTCAGCTGACAACGAAGGCTTTAAAGTAACAAGATGGCTTCCAGTACATGTTTGAGGACTGGGAAAAAGGTGGGATCCATTCATTGCATTTAATGGGAAATATTTTGAGAAAAGTCATAAAAAATTTAGAGGGTAAGTATTTTTTATTAATTTATGATCATTCTTTATCAAATAGCCTACTTAAATCAAACTTTTTAATGCAGGAATAAATATCTCCCTATTCCTTAATAAATACTTAGGAATAAAGCTTATGATTCTTTCGAGGAGAAAATTATTTTCTTAAAACAAACTAAAATCTGCACTTACATATCCAGAAAAGAGAATACTAAGCATCAAGTTAAATAAAACTATTTAATTTTGTGCAACTGTCGAAAAACGTGACATTTTCTTGATTTCTTTTTAAGAAAATAGTAATGAGATTTTCATTTCCCGCTTCCACAATTAGTTTGTTTTTTAGCTTTCTCTCTATTACTTCTAATTTCATTCTTGAAGCCGGGTATCAATTTGATTTGCTCGCGAATTAAAAGTTTATTTTCTATCATAAAATCATAAAATATTAATATAAAGGAATCTGCAGAAAATTTAGTTTGCTGTTTGATGTTTTGCAAAATATTATGGACATGTTGCAAGCCTGGAAATGTCAATGTTTTCTCTAAATTATGGTGGCAAAAATCAGACATTTAGCACACACACAAAGACCGTTTAAAACTAATAGGTTCTGATACGTTTCATTACTTCATTTTATTATTAAAATATTTATAAGCAACGAACGTACACTTAAATTATATCGTAAACAAATGTTGATGCCAGATATTCTAGAACCATAATAGATAAAAGAAATCTATTTAGTATGTTAATAAAATTAAAATGATTAATCTAAAAAAACCTTTAACATGTTAAAATGTGCTGAAATGTGAAATTAATTGTCCAGTTCATTAAAATAGGTTCCTCATAATGCTCCTTGCTTAAGACCACAATATTCGCCATTGCAAAGAAGTGCTCAGAATCATATTAAGAATTGGAACTCTGTCTCGTTTAAATTCTGAAAGTACACAAATATACTGTTTCTGTTTACAATAATAGAAAACTTCTCTAGAAGTGACCATTATTACGAAGCTACGTGATATCACTATGGAGATGTTTACGGAATGCGGCCGAGACAATGACGGATTTCGACGGGGCTTTCCTTCTGTTGCTATCGCAACAGGAAAACATGCCCGTGGTTTCTGCTCAAAATATCAATTATAGTTTCTCTATCTTTATCTTAGGATGACGAATTCCAGCTTGCTCTGTTTTAATAAGCCGCTACTAATAAAGATAATTTATTTGTTTGGCTTCTTGGTATTATAGATAACGGAAGAGAAAGATACTTTTTTTTTCGAAAGCGAAGGAAAAAAAAATTATATTAAGAAGTTTCCTAAAACGTTGCAAGAAGAGATGAAGAAATTTAAATTGTATATTAAAATGTTATTTTTACAATTGGATGGTATAAGAACTGAAGTAAAATTTGTTCATTGACGTTAAAAATATATAACAGTGTATCTCTTATTTCAGAAACAAGTTAAATTTTCATTCATTATATTTTATTCGATTTAAAAAAAAAATTGAGTTTGGTAGGTTTTAACCCAATTAAAATAGGTATCTCCTCAACAGAAATAAAAAAAGTCAATTTTAATATGAAAAATATTTTTATAATTTCAAAAATAAATTTGTCTTTACTCCGATTATTATAAAATATTCTCGGAAACAGCATTTCATTAGCTACTATCCCAGTCGCAATAGATATCTCCAGAACAGTGAGAAAAAAAGTAATTTTTACTTTCTATTAAGCATTAATATCGATAACGTCTTTTTTTCTCTCTCTAGATAAATAACAACAAATTGGGCAAAGTAAATTGAAAATAAGTAATCATTATTAATGACGCCTTAAATATTTTCATATTTAGCAGATATTTTTTTTCATTTGATCGGAATATTATTTATTCATCTGACTTTTTCAATAGGTGCATGAAAAACAATGGGTGTTGTCAATTTTTTCAATAAAAATTGCAAATCGTTCAAAAAATTATTAGAAATTTTTTACTGTAATTTTCATTGGATGCATAAAATTAAAAAGAACTTATTTAAACGTTTTTCAGAAAATATTTAGATGGTTTCATTCCTTAACCAGTTTTAAAATGTTGTGTCCAAATCGGAGGCGAAACTTTTAATAACGCCGAACATAATAAGGAATGCAATATATAAGAAATTATTGTATTTTGAAGTGGTTAATGGGTGCAGTCGACTAAACTGAAAAAAGTGAATGTAGAGTAATTAGTTTTTCTAAGGTGTGGATAAAATGCATTTATTTCATATATTAATCTCTAGTTCACTAAAACATTCTGCTTTTGTCGACTAAAATCAGAATAAACACATCTTGATTCTTTTTAAAATGTGAAAAGATCTCAATTTGGGCTACTGTTTTCTCTGAATATTAATAATTGAGAAGAAAATTCGCCATCTAATCTGCAATTTTAAAATGAAATATAACAAATATTTTCTAAAATTTCTTAAATATGAGCTATATAGTAAAAAGGACAAAAGCCGAACAGTAGGGACATTTTTCCCCCAGTCAGGAAAAGAATACAAAGCAGAACTGTTCCTTTCAGAATCGGATGTCTGTTTCCTTAACTTTCTTTTTAATGACTAAGATATCTTAAACATTTAATAATTGATGCTTTTGGGAATTTAATTCTTTTCGATTTCATCTCTCAAGTTTAGTCTATTTTCATTTACTAACTTTATAGATCATGGAAAGGTTATTAAGTTTATACATCATCAAGTTGAAAGAGCTTTAAAATCCATTTATTTTCACAAAGATCTTTTTTATTTTTTATTTTTACACAAAATTATTTTAAATTATCTTTTTTAACATTGCGACTTTAGATTCCTTTTGCATGACATTTATAAAGACATTCAATGTTATGTCCATTTTGACACAAGAGCCGAAGCGTTATGTACGATATAAATTGTTTTGATGAAAATGAGAGATATTGTTACCAGTGCAAATGCAGTTACAAATATCTTCATTTTCTTGATGATAAATTATATATGAATAGTGTAAATTGTGCTTTAAATATATATGCAAAAACTTTGACATAAAATAATATGTAAAAGAAATAAAACCGGATTTACGTTTATGAGTATGAAGGAAGAATTTTTAACAAGCTTAAAATTAAAAACCGAGTTTCATTTCAGTTATTTTTCTGAAAAAGAAAAGAAATTATGAAACTTTGTTTATAGTCTTAGCTTTCAAAAATTTTACTATGCATTCATTTAATTTTTAATTCATTTTTGATTTTTATTCATTAAAAGTACATTGCTTGAGGAAGAATTTCAGAATTCAAATGAGTTTTGTCTAAAGGCATGAGTAAATTTATTTGCAGCCCTTTTTAGGAAGTTTTGTAACATATGTATAAAAATTTTAATTATTACTTTCTACAACTTTTATTCATAGATTAATTAAATTTCAAGTTTTTTTAAAATAAAGACAATTAATATACACGTGATGCGTCTCAAATTTAAATAGCATGCCGTTGTTTATTTAATTATAACTATGCTTTATTATCATGAAATGACAAACTTTAATCAAGTAAACTTCAAGTAACAAACAACTTTTCTTTAAAAAAAAAAGCTTTTTGTCCTTACTTTTCATTTTTGTTTGTTTAAAAAATAGAGCTTTCCTTGCTGCCATTATAGTATTGCAAAGCTTTATAAAGGTTATTGATAAATCAAAGAAGAATTAAACCTTACAGTATGTTGTGCCAGTATAATTTTGGAATCCATTCTACATCCAGCCGAAAAAAAGAAGAATGATGTCGCAGCACAATATAAGATATTTTGTAACTGATGTAGGATAATATGTTGTACATTTAGATGGACAAAAAGGGCGTTACGTCACAGTCTTGTGTAAAAGACAGAGTGTAATTGATGTAAGATAACTTACACTGGCACATTTATCGTGCAGTTGTAACTGTGATTAATTACCTACAGATAAGTGTTATTGAATTTATTCTGTTTCTGTTTTTTCTGCTCTTCGTTATTATACAAAAACTGGAAGACGTGTCCCTTTAGACGAATTATTATCTTATTAATAATATCTTAACACCCATGCATATTGGCAGTGTGCTTAAAAATAAAAAATTATAATTTGTAGCCCATTTTAAATGAAAATGCATTGCAACATTAAAAGTAAACAATAAAGGTCCGGAATTCTATGAACTGAAAAACATCAAAAGCAATCAAATCAAAATTAATTATTAAAAATGATTGAAACAAATAGTAATCCACTTACAAAAAAGGCATTGTAAAGTATAAAATAAAAAAAAATGCTGAAAGAAAATAGAACTGTCCCGTGAGAGGAGAACATAATGAATCAGTATAATAAAAATTGCAGACCTTAGCTCATTGATCTTTGTAGAATCTAACATAAAAATATAAATAAAACGTGAAGTTTATGATAACATAACTAATTTTTTTCATGTTCAGCTTTATTCGCACATATAAAATAAACAAATTAGTCTGAGTTGCTAGACGTCAAAACAGAAGTTGGTCTTTCTCATCGGCGGAGATATTTTTAAACTCTTTCTTTTGCATTCTTATGACACTCTTCTATTTGTTAAAAATTTGAGAACAGAGAAAGTGCTCTTTTTGTAATATGTTTTATGTTAAATTATTTTTATTAGAGATGGAACTGTTCTTAAATTGAAGTTGATACTTAAAATTCTCTAACAATGACTTTATGAAATCCAATAGACCAACTAACGACTTATATGGATGGCTTGGCAGATGAGAGTATATTGATACATTCTGGACAAATACGATGACTGATTCTTCAGTGCCTTCTTGGTGCTAAATTCAATAATTGGTGCTGTAGCATTAGGTACGTCACCCAGTTTTTCTTCATAGAATTTTTTGAGACTGATTCTCTCTGCTTCGTATATAGGAAAATGATAAAACTTAAAAAAAATATTTTTATCAACATATTGCAAAATATCATTTTTAAGAATATATTTTAATTTTTAATGATTTCGGGAATTCGAATTTAATTGTCCACATATTAGTTATTATTAATTACGTCTTCATTTAACTGTTTAATTCAATCTTTTAATTATATTTGAGCATTTAACAAAAAACTTTTGCTTATTTATGAAAATATGTAATGGAAAATTTTCTGATGAATTTCAATTTAATCATCTTTTTTCCGAAGCTCTTTAGAATAGAATTCTAACATATTAAATTTTTATTTTACAGTTTAAAAAATGTACATGAAATATTGTACATTTTTATTCTTAACAGTACAAAAAAAGAATTTCAAATATTCGTTCATGCAATAAACATTTCAGTATTGATGGTTTCCTTCTAATTTATCATGGTTGTTCAAAATCTTCATGTCTAGATCCAAATTACTTACTTTATCTAAATAGTTAAATAAATATTTATTCAAAAATTATTGTTGAATAATTTAATAAGCATCAAAATAAGCAAACTGAATATGGTTTCATATTGGCGCTATATTTATTGAATATTTGCGGTATATTTATATAATGCAGCATATACACAGAGGAGTTTATATAAAGATTTATAAAGTGATAACATAAATAAACTTATTACAAAATGTTAAAGATTTCTTAATATTCACTATGCGCCCATTGTTTTACAATAGCATGTTTAAAGTGTATTTTTAATAATTTATTAATTTTAACAGATAAAATAATAACAATGATTTTGTGCTAAATAAAATCAAAAATGTTTTCATTTATGATAACTTTATTGGTTCATTCCATAAACAAGAAGTTTTTTTTTCAATTATCTCAGCTAAAAGTAGGAGGAGGAGAGGATGAAACCAGAAGATGGTGGAACACATAAAAATGAAGGAGCATTGCAAAAATTCGAAGGGAATTATAATTTAGATAAAAAAAAGAGCCTTATTCCTATTAACTTTGAAAGAGAAGATAAAAGCAGATTATTTACTGAATCACCCAGTACGTTTTCGTACTAAAATTTCAGAACTTTTTTAAATTTAAACCTTTAGTATGAAAGTATTTTTATTGAAATTTTATGAAATATACAACTGGAAATACTAAACTAACATGTACAGCTACTAATCTATTCATTGTTGCTAAGTCATAAATATTATATTTCAATTAAGATAATTTCAAAAACTTTAAAAAGAGATATTTTTTTCTGTGTTTTATTCTCAGAACTAGAGAGTCAGAAAACATAAATAAACAAACACATTGCTGTTAAGTAGTTGGTGCTTAGTTTTATATCACCAATATATTTATCAAATCTTTAAATGGTTAACAACTGGAAATCTATATTTCCAAGCTTGTTTTGTTCGATCATTTGTGCAATTGAAATAAATTAATTTTTTATAATTTATACATTTAAATCATCAGAAGATAGAATCTGTACATAAATATGAAATCATTATTACATTCTCAGCTTGTTCTAATAGCTGACGTTTTTCTTTCATAGATAGTTCATTACAATGAAGGTTTATGATAGTGTTTATAACTATACAAATCAGAATAATACGTCAAAAGCATGAATTATATGAAAGCGAGATCGTCATAACATTAGCTTCCGTGTCTTTCTTGTATAATGAAAACAACGCTGAGCTTTATCTACGAGTCAAAAAGGGAATATTTTTAGCATTTACGTAAATATGCATTTCACATGATGAATCCAACTTTAATATTGTGTTATGTTACATTTTCTACCAATTTTTAAGATTCATATACCATACACGACAGACATGACAATAAAGATTATTAAAATCATCAAGTTTTAATATACTATGCAGCCCGAAAGGCTTAACGAATTCCAGATATTTGAAGTTTTAAGAATTGGCATATAGGCAAATTTAATCTTCATTTCATGAAAATTTTCTTCACATTTTGTTTATGAGCTTCGAGCAAGAAAGAGTTATTTAATTTTCTTCTCGGGTGATGATCAACTTTTATTTTAGAAGGCATCATAGAAATTGCTCAAAACAATGCGTTTTTAATATATATCCTAATTTATCAAGAAAAATGCACAATGTCTTTTTTTTAAATATAAAAAAAGCTCAGCTTTGATCACATGGAACAAATACAGAAATATATTAGAAATTTAGATTTCATGCTCACTATTATTGTTATTCAGCTATTGCTGGACCATAATTTATAGTTTTTCATTTATGCAAATATATTTTTGTATGGATAATATACATTAAAATATAATGTCATAAATATAATGCATTTAAATCAATTTCTCTGCATTTCTTTTGCAGACTGAAAATACTTTTCTTTTTATTTGAAAATCCATATCAACTTGATCTTCTCATTAATTTCACATGAACCTAAATGATTCAGAATTCAGTTCTGTTCTAAATCCCCTTACTCAGATTATATATAATTTCGCCTAAAATGAAATATCCTTTCATGCAGATGATTTTTCCTCGTCTAATCATAATCATTCAAAAAGACGATATATCGGCACTGGCAATAATAATTCTTCAGGAAGATCATTAAGAATCTTATATTCATTTGAATCACTGAGCTTGTATCATGAGTATAAGGAATGTCAAAATATATATCCAGCTCCAGGAATACTTTGAAGAGGTTCCATTGCATGCGTCTTCAGAGCAACTTTGAAGACAACCGCTAACGTAACGGTTGTCGAAATAGAATCCTCCGCAATGACTCATTCGAACAATTTCGGTGTCAATGGTAAGGGTTCCACTATCTAAAGCACAGCCGCGAACAATCATTGTCTCACCAGAATCCTCTGAAAACAAGAAAAGAAACTGTTTATACAAAATTCAATATTTCCAAATCCATCTAATAAATGGCTAAATGAATATTAATTTTTTGTTAGCATTTACTTCAAACAGAAAAAATATATTTTTTTAATCTCATAAAACAATGAACCTGAAAAGATATAAAAAAATATGCTATAACAATAACTCTAATATCATTATTTAATCTTGTTAATGTTTTTTTACTAATTAACTTTATAATAATAAATCTGTAACTTTGTGATGCTAAATAATATTGCTGATTAACTTTCTTTTTTATTTGCTAACAAGTAATTTTTAGTTATAATATTATTTCATGATTGTGAAATTTTAAATAAAAATAAAAATATATATATAAAAATATAAAATTTATGAAAAGCTGTTTTCAGTTCAATACAATCTTACCTTCGAGTTTTAGAAATTTAGTATCAGCAGCAAGTTTGTAAACAGGCTCTGTCATTAGTTATCTTAATATAAGGCAAAACAATTTTGACTCAAATTAATCCCTTTGTACTGTGAAAACAATGAAGTTACAACCAGAAGGCAGAGAGTTGTTATTGATAAGCATCAGATAAAGACAATGTGGATCAAACAGTGAAGCCAAATAACTTATACTAAGAAGATACAAATATAAAATTTTATACAAGATCATAATAAATATGTAAAAGAAGCTATCCGATTTCTATTCAAATTAACAGCGATTTCTGAAGAGACATTAATGTCTATATATTAAGTTCACCATCACTAATGGAATGAAAATAATAATTTATTATTTTAATTATTATTGAAAATTTTATTAATTGCTACAGTAAACTTTATAAAGATAGGAATATTTTTATATGATTTTACGAATAAGATATATAAACAAAATACAACGAGTGAAAAAATGAATTGTAGGAATTTCGACATAAGTAGAATTGCCTCACTTTTACATTTTTTTACATTAATATATTCTTGTCGTTTAAGACACTTTTCATTGTTCATTCAGATTAAATTTCAATTTACATTCTCCCATCAATTTACACGACTGTTTCTCTGGTTTCTTCAAAAGTGTAAAAATACAATAATTCCTGTTTACAAATTCCTAAAATCGTTTGTTAAGAATACAGAATTCACATATCAGCTGCGTAATACCAGATCTTGCAAAAGGAGATATAATTTGCTTATAAATTATAAAGTTATTACATGAGAAATCAAATTTCTTGCTAACTTTTCACCGGAAATATTACAATAAAAACAGAAAGATTTATATTGAGCGCATCCTAACATTATACATTTTTTTTAACCGAAATAAACACATCTAATCTTCGAAGTTTGAAGTTTGTTTTTCTCAATGGCTTAAAATACTCTGTTTGTCAGCGAATATGCCTGTCATTATTTATTTCCTTGCCAACGCAGCAAGTTTCTTTCAGAGTTTTTCGTAATATTCCAAAGAAAGCAGAGTTACACTGAAAATAAAGCACTTCAGAAACATAATAACGATCTATCATAGACGTCTTCTACTGAAAAGTGTTTCTTATCTCTAAAGAAAGCCTCTCTTCTTTCGGAATAAAGTTTCTAGAATGCTTTTTTTCCTGTTTAACACCTGCCTTTAGTACACCCTAGCAGCTGATTTGTAATAAAATACTTAAAAATGTGAATGCAGCCTAAGAAAGAATCTAAATATTTACAAACTAATTTTTAAAATCTAAAAAAATTATATTTAGAGGAAAATATTGTAACCGAATTTAAGATAATATAATTTTAGTGACACAATTGACTTCTTTTTATCGATGTATTGATGAATCATCCCAAAGGTATATCTGACAAAATGGCTTTTTTTAAAGTAAAATTTAATGTTTAGGTTCTGTGATTGTTTCTATATAGTAATAAATGTAAAAAAAATTAACACGGTTTTTGATCCGTTTGAAGCTGATTTCTGTCCAAAAAAAGCTGAAAATCGTTTGAAACGAAAATATAATAAAGGAAAAAAAAAAAATCTGCTCATATTAAAATGGAAGCCCCAGTTAAGAATGTTAATTATATTTTTTGATGAATTTTCTTTTATATTGATTTTGATTAATGGTTATTATTTGCTATGTATTGAATACTAACTGTAACGATTTCTTCGAATAAGAAATCCTTCCTGAAAAAAAATCTTTGAAAATGAATTCGGATCGTATATGCAAGTTGTTACATATATATGCGATATTTAAATTTCTCACAAAAAATTTTCTAAACTTCTTTTTAAAAAATATTACTCAGCTTCCGTACTTGTCTATAAAAATTATGTAATACTAAAGTTAGTATAAAAATAAAGGAAAAATAAATTAAAAATTTAATTTTGAATTTTTATCCCAAATCAGTTAATCAAAAATAATACTAATTCAAATAAAATATTAATTATTTAATTTGTTAAATATTAATTAAAATATTCTTTTCTAAAAATGTTTTCTTCTTCTAGTCAAAAATATAATTAATAAGCAATTTAATTGTTCAATTATTTAATCATTGAAAGTTGAAAGAAGAATTCCAAACATGAACCTTTCTAAAGAAAGAGTTCATTTATCATAATATTTTGGAACAATAATAATAATAGCAATTTATTACACATAAGAATTGATTTGAAACGAAAGATAAATTATAAAATCAATTAAAAGTTTATATGTAAACTATAACATTTGGATCTTACACTTCATTCAGGACATTACTTTATTTTTAAAGAAAAATTGTAACAACAAAGTGAATTGAACAAATATCACATTAAATCTCCCTTTGGGAACTGTTAGTTTAATTTATTTGATATACATCGTGACTTCATTGAAAAAGACTTTCCCGATTGCAGTAATCAATTATGTAACATTAGAATTAACTTCACCGAAATGAATGAAACTTGTCAAACAATTTTAAACCAAAATGATTATAGTTTGTCCTGTTTGTCTGTATATCATCTTAAAAGCTTAACGGAACGATGTATCTTTTAATCGCATTTTCTGACGCATCTTTTAAGAACATTAAAGGAGCAGCGCAATTTTTACCGTTTCATTAGTGGCACTTCATTAAATGGCATCTCAGTTTATCATGCATTTCATTGGTTTATCCTATCGATCATACCATAAATTCCGGAAAGCTTGATGCAAGCCGTTGCCGGAAAAACTCCATCTCTTTGTTTCCTCCCGGCCCAGCAGGGTGCCTCTAGGATATCTTTCGTATAGTTGTTGTGGAAAGGATCCTCACACGGCTGGTTATCGCCACCGACGGACACGCACTTGAAACAGTCTAAACTGTGGCTCCCTGAAAAAAGTCATTATTGTCAAATTACACATGAACTAACATTTGTTATTCATTTATTTCATTCAATTGTATTTAAATTGTGTCTTGTGTCCTCAGCTCAGGACACTAATCTTAGATAACTAAACATTTTTCTAATAGACTACAGACTTCTTCCAATTTTGTGAGTTCGAGATGTCCCCGTTGCTCTCACACCACTTCACACACAGTACTTTCAAAATTAGTTAAAATGAGTTATCCGAAAGTGATAAGCACAGCTGTAGACTAATTATTTTTCGAGATTTGTTTTAATTGCCATCCAATAGGTTATTTGTTTGATAATGTGCAGAAGTGTGCGTTAATACCATAATCATTTTCTATGAGTATATTTACGTTTTTCTTACATAATAAATATTAAAAATTTGAATTTTGAAATGTCGGTTAAAATTGCGGCAAACAATGCTTTGTACTTTTTACTTGTGTAGAATTTGTACTTTCCGTCCATCTAAGAAACAAAGAATGGTGAAGTACATATGTAATTACTGCAACAAAGTTATTAATTTGAATTTGTTTCAATAAATATTATTTTTTTTCATTTTAATAGAAATATTATAATATTTTCTTAAGTTACGCTAATTTGTTTAAAATAAATAAAGGAAATATCACAATGTAGTTGTTTTTAATTAGTAATCTATGAGTCGAATGATACAGAGTTACAGAGTAATATAGATTTTAGTTATTTAAGATTAAAGATAAAATATATTTGTTCATAATTTTATATTATTCCGTGCACGAATAACACGATGTTTAAATAAAATAAGAAACTTCGTTCTATAATGCATAGTTAATATATTATTATTCAAACTTTATCTTAAAATAAATAAAAGTCATTATAGCTATGTATGCATATACATCCTTTTAAAAAACTAGGCCGCATTCAACCAAAATTTGTATAATAATTTTATAAGATATGAGAAAAAACTCTGTGAACATTTCAAAGCAAAAAAAAAAAAAAAACTTAATCAATTAGAAATTAACAAAAATTTGTCTTGTTTACACTTTGAGCTACTCTGCCACTATTTTTAAAATTTAACTTTCATTTTATTAAGTGTTTCGCCATTGCTGTTATTGGTCTTAAAGAGATGATTTAATCACGGAAAAAACTAAAGGCAATGGCTCAAGCTAAGACAACCGTCCTTAGTCTTGAAATTTTGAGAACAAAATTTGTAGAATTAACACTAAACCTACCGGCATTTCACCGATACATTGGAATTGCCATTGGAAGCGGGTCAAATGACCCGCTCGTGGTAGCTTTAGTGTTAATATGATATTACAAATTTTAATAATTGTATAATAGCTAATAACCAATAGTTGATTTTAAGGGGAAAACTCTGTCGGTTGAATTTTAAAAATCACCTAGTTCAAACAATATTCTACTTTTAATTAAAAGCAGATGATAAAGATTTTAGAAGATAAAAGGGATTTGCATATTATAATATTTTATACAAAATTGTTTTTACAATAAAAATATCATACATGAAAGGATCTTAATCCAGAACAATGCAAAGTATATCAATCTGTAATTTTATGTATTTGTAATAGTGATTTCTCAGTCGACTAAAAATCTAGAATTTAAAATCATCATGAATATGTTTCCAAGTTTGAAATTGTTTTAATCGTACAATTTGCACCTTTGTATTATATCCATCAAAGGTAATGTGAAGATTTAGCACTGATTATTGCAAAAAGAAAGCCAAAAATAAAAGTATCCGGATAAACGCTTAGATTAAAAGAAAGAGCGAAGAGAAAGGGAAATTCCCTCTCGAATGGAATGAAATATTGTATCTATTTTGTCGACTAAACATTCTGAAGAGATTTACGATGGAGATCGAACCAAGTAAACAGTTTGAGAAAGTTAAACAAAGATGGAATTAGAAGCGAATTTAATTTACGCACTGAATAGAATGGCAGGGCAATGGATTTACTGCATATTGATATTAATTTTGCAAGTGGAGGCAAAGAAATTTAGGTTAAAGATATTAAAATTATAATAATTCGTACTTTTAAAATTTAAGATTTCTTTGTCGCATAAAAGGCAGAAATAATTGCAGACTGTAATTATTTCTGATTTTTCTATTAATTGCAATTGCAATTATCAAATTTTGACATGAAATTTCTTGTTATTTTAGTATAGAAGCATATCAAATCCTGAATTTGATTAGCAGTTCATATACAACGACTGACTTAATTGGGTTTATTTTATTCCTCTTTGATATAAAAATTTTATATTGTTATTTCCTTGTAAGTTATTTTTATGCTCTTTAATTGCATAACTGAATTTGTTTTGTTTTCTTTTTATGGCTTAGAGTTTCAATTTCATAATTATTCGGGGAAACTATTAAATATTAGCGCAGAACTTATTATACATAATTAAAGAAAAATAAAAAGATATCAATTGAAAGATCAAAGCAAAGCAAATGCAATTAATCTTTCAAAGCAACACAAATCTAACCAAACTATTAAATAATACTTGAGTACTTTTAATCCGAGGTTGAAAAGAGAAAAAAATTAAATTTTACAATTAAATGGGAATTTCATTTTAATCATTATTTCACGTCGACCATTTTATTGAATTAGTTTTAGTTTATATCACTTTTTCTTCTTCGAAGAATTTATTTTATTATCCTGTAACCGCTTGATTTGCAATTTTTCTGTTTCATTTCTGTATTTAATTTATTTTTCTCTTAATCAACTGATTAAAGTCGTTTGGTCCATTTGAACATTTGATCAAATTTAGCGCGCTCTTTTCCTATCGTTTAATTATGCTAATTTCGTTTTAGTTTAATCTTTTAATAGTAATTTTTGATTGCTTATAATTAATAATTTGCCTTTTTTACTGATTATTAATTATTTTAATTTTTTACACAGAAATAAGTAGAAAGCATGGAAAATTATAAAACAGAATGGAGATTATAACTTTAACCATCGAATGAAATTTAAAAGTTCTTTCAATTTAATTTAAATCTCAACGGGTACACTAAATTCTAATAGAAAACCCAAAAGGTGTTATTGTAAACGAAAATAAAAATAAAAATCCTTCCATTTATTTTCTGTAGTGTATTTTTGTATGATTTTTGTTTATATTTTAAAAATTACATGTCTACTATCTTGAAGAGACACATATAGTTAATCTACGCATAATTAGTCAGGTTTTAGCACAATTTTCATGACACTTTCTTGAAGATTAGAAAAAACGAACACGGTGAGTAATATCATATTTTGTCTATCTTTCAAACTTAGATAATTTTCTTTAAAACACATAACATGACTAAAACCGATAAAAAAGACAATTTGTATCTGAAAATATTGATATAGTATATTGTGATGAAGAGCACAAATGTACACAAAATTTGGCATCTTTAGCACATCAGAAAGTGAGTGAAAAATTAATTGCCAAAATTCCATCTTAAAAATCTGAAATAAGTTAAATGAAAAAAGCATAAAAGAGTCGAAAACTCATAAAATGTGCTTCTGAGGAAATATCCTCGTAAATTGTCCTTCTATCACTTCCGTTTTTATCTCCCATTTATGGTATTGTAGGAATTCATCCAATGTTTGTGTTCCTTTTTAAAATTTAATTTTAATTCTGATAGTGGGAAATGTTTAAAATTATAAATTATCGAAAAAATTAGTTTTTTTAAAAAAAATTATGGATGCTTTTTTTTTGAAATTCTACTGTTAACTTTTGTGTTAAATTGTAACAATTCGAATTATAATTAAAATGTTGACAGTTAAGGAAATTAAACAATTTGGAACGTAAGGTGAAATCCAATTTGTAAAAATTCAATTACGTCCATAAAGATTTTATAAGAAACAAAGGTAAAGAAATACAGACGTATTTCTGTTATATCCACAGTGTTAACCGTTTCTTAGACCAAATCAATTATGGAGACCGAATATTGGCTTCCTTTTATTTCCATGCGAGTGTGATTGAATGGATAAAGATGAAGGTTTGAAGGTTGATAAGCTCAAATAAATACGGCTTCTTAGCCACTTGTTTCTTTGATATCAAATTTCTTTTTCATATCAAATGAAAGCAAACTAAAAGTTAAGTATTAATTTCTGTCGATGAATGCACTATAAAAGCAGTTAAAACTTAAATCAAATTAAATTTGTAAAAACAAGAAATATTTGTTAATTTGTTACAATTTTATAGCAATGGATTTTTCTTGTTAAGTGTTTCGCATTCAAAATTTTTTATTTTCTCATACATGAAGAATTGAAGAATACTAAGAGAAAGTAGTGTACCTTCTCTTTTCAGATCTTTCTGAATTGATAAAACAAATTTTTGGAATGATATGTGTCTGTCTATCAACAGGATAATTCAAAAATGATTTGAACTGGACACAAAAAATTGGCATATTGTTTTTATACCCCATCTATGAATTTCTATCAAATTTTAAATGATATTCATTCAGAGGTAGTCTATTACCTGGTTGTTCGCGTACAAATGAACACAATAATTACAAAAGATAAAGAGCTAGATGAATAAAATTTGGTGCACAGGTTTAGCATCTAAAAGGTAGATTCTAATCAAATTTTGAATCAAATCTGTTAAAGGCAATACCATCTGTCGTCTGGTACCTTTATATGCATATAAATGCAATGACTAAAATTAATGAAACATGGTTTGCGATCTCGAGAATATAATTTTTGCTAAAGCAAAAATCACAAAAAAGCAAATAAAAGGCACATAAATGTACCTTTTATTTTCTCTTATGTGTTTTGTCTATGTATCTTTCTTTTATGATTTTTCTTCGTTGTCCTTCATTTCATTTAAAAATTAAAATTCATCTGCATCCATCTAATCCGGAAGGGAGCCTGTTGGCTCTAAAATTGGGAAGATAGGTAGTGTAATGTAATGTAACATAAATACAATTGTAGTTCAAAGTCAAATTTTGGTTTTAATCGGTCGGGGAAAAAAGCATCAAAAATATATATTCGATTTTATCCTACAAGGTATTAATTGCCAAAAAATATCGCCAAACAATACACTATAGATTCAGTGAAAATGCTAGATTTATGTCAAAGATTAATATTTCGCAAATATTGTTCACCCATTGTTGATCGAGACATTCATGGCTTCATTCAGGTCACAATTTAATTCGGTGTGGTGGTGGTGATAACACCTTTATTAGAACATACGGGAGAAGGTTTTGGGGAGACCAGAGTTGGAGTTCAGATCTTTCGTCTCTAAACAACACTACTGTTACGTCAAAAACCATTTAAAAGAATTCATAAGCCACGAAGGAGACCTTGAATTTAATAAATCACCAGATGAAATTGTGACTCCATTCCGGAAAACTTTCATACATTAAAAACCCATGCTAGTGAAGGTAATTGTGAGATACTTAGACATTCGAGCATAAACACATATTTTTTAACAATTTTTGAAAATTTTTGAAAGGCTTATTGAAAAAGCATTTGCGTTTCTCTTTATCACTTCGAAATAATTATACTGTTCGATTTCAAGGCATTGCAATAGTTACTAATATTATTTTCTTTGTAATAGATAGGAATCTAAAGTATGCGAACTACTAATTGGTGACAGAATTTAGGACTTGATAACAGAAAGAAGATGGTTTATTAATTGTAAAGTCTTTTGGTGAGTTATCCAGCTATTCAACAAATTATTTCTGAAGTCTCTACCAATATACTGTGAGACGGATTTTCTGAAACAAAAACACAACATGTATTTTTATTTATTGTGGATAATATAATAAGAAGCTCGACTTCTTTCTTGTAACTTACTGTATTGGGTACCCACTCGAATCGTAGCTTAGTATCTGATTTCTAATTCGTTCGAGATAAGCATATACTTCCAGGTAAAAAAAAATGCTGTAAATATCGTAACAAATTATATTTTATGTTGCTTGAACCAATAAATATACTGTTGGAAAACTGCAAAATCTAAATTTTTATGCAGTCTTCCGAACCTTTTAATCATATTTAGTAAAATATTCTTGACACACTAAAACTAAAAAATCCGCACTTTTGCAATTAAAACTAACCGAGTAAAAAGCTTTGAATCTCACTATTTTAGACTAATTCAATGATTGTTTCGAAGATCTACATGGCATGGTGATTTGATCTCGCCACCCTGGAGGGTACATTAATATGTGGGGGCCTGGTTTCTCCCATCGATGCCGGGACGTACTTCCGGTTGGGTTGTACCTTGGCCGGTGATTACCCTTAGGACTCAACCACAGTTTCCGCCAATGTTGCTTTTGCGGCGTTCGGGTCATTCAGTATTTATTATCTGTGTGCCTTCGGGCGAGCTGGAGAGTCACTGATATGACTACCTATCAACGCAGAGTACTTAGACGAGGCGACCGTTGATTGGTTTAAAAATGTGAAACTGGTAGCTTCATAAGCCGGTCAGTTTTAGTTGCATAAGAAAAAAACTTTATTGTTTCAAATATTAGACTTTTAAGATTATTTTAATAAATATGACTGATAAGATAGGAGGCTGTATAAAAGTGTAGGCTTCGTGATTTTTTAGCATTCTATTTATAGTCTGAAACAATATAAAATGCCATTTTTTATGCCTTTTTTGATATCGAAAGAATTTTTCTATCTCTAATGGCTTAGAAATTAATTACTGAATTACGGTTAGAGTGGACAGTAGATAGCTTTTAAAGCCCAAAGTTTTAAATTTGTGTCACCTTTAAATGATACTTCTTATCTAAAACAAGATTTGAGAATAACTTTATTTTACATTTCACAAACCCGGCCATTTTTGTCTTGAGGAATAAAATTCTGGGATGATGGTTATATTTCAGCTTTAGTAATCTCTGCAGTGTTTAATCTTGGGAAAATTAGAGAAATGTATTCAAAATACATAAACAAATTTTTCGCATTAATATAAATTGGATAATATCTTGGGAAAAAAAATCTAACTCATTTTAAATTTTTCTATCAAAGCTACTATTAGTTTATTCAGGCATTAAAGAAAGGTAATTTATGTAAATAATTATGAAAAAAAGAAATACTAAAAAGAAAATACTACTTGAAAAATATCGTTATCAATAATGAAACTTTCATTTTTAATTCTACTGCTAAAACCCTCAGATTAATAAGCAACAGTTCAATATGCAAATGATTAAAAGTTGTTGAAAGGTAGAGAAATAGATATTTAATAAACCTCCATTTCAGGAATCTTTACGTTTAGGAAATTTATATGCAAATCATTTTCCATGCATTAAAAGCGATTCATATTTTAATTTTTAAACATCTGCTATGCTTTTATATGTTCTACCACCAAAACTCTGGTAAAGACATTAAAATCGTTGTTGAATATGAAATCCCACAAGTTGTTAAAAAGTTTAATAATGTGGGGTTATTTGAATGGTAATCATTTCATGTGCAAAAACGCTCGGGGGTATAAAGATTTTTTAAATAGAAAATAAAAATTCTAGTTTTCATAAAAAATTTAAAGAATGAAAGAAGTCCACTTTTTTAATGAAGAAACGATACTTCTTTTTATAAAGAAAACGCTTCTAGCAAGTGTCAAGTAAAAGAAACATATTTTGGAAAACTTGAAAGAAGGCCTTCCACTTTTTCTTCTCCAAACTTGTTTGTTTGCTTCTTTGACCTATGCAATTAAACAATTTAAAATTTTAACAGAGGAAAAAAACTTGATAAAACAATTCAAACTTTGAATTTCAATTTTTATTTTCAAATTTGAGGTTTTTGTTTTCAATGGAAGTAGAAAAGATAATCTATCAAATCAAAAATAAATTTTAAAAAAATCAACTATTTCATGTATTAATTTTTTTTGTTTCATATTGTTATGGATTTACTAATTTCGTTCTTTTCAGGGATTCTTTTCAAAATGTGATGGTCGATGCAGAAATAAACAGTTCTCCAGCAGAAAACAACAACGACGCTTTTAAACACAAATGCACAGACTACAAATATGTCAGAATATAGACGAACACACAGGATAGCACACAGCAGCACACTACCGCAAACAGTAGCCTACAAGTAGTAATTGAGCACACAAAGCGGCCAGACAAAATCTAGCAGGAGAGGGGGATCCTCGGAGCTTCGCTCTATAATCTCTCCAAACGGTTGAAGTTCTCACTGCCTCCTCGCTTTAGATGTTTCCAATTGCCTACTCACTACTAAACGACTGGCTACACCACACAATACACGACGCTGCTTCCATAGTAGACAAGAGGACTCGGCACACAGCTTAGATCAGCTATAGCTTGGGATCCACACAACGATGGTACTCCGCCTTTGCTTCCCTATCTTCTCAAAGTCTTGTTACTCGTCTACGACTCCGATTCCAATCTGGTTTACTGCAGCTTGAGACTGCCGGCCTTTTATAGCTCCCGGGAGGCGGGCCGAGAAGGTTCTGGGTGTATCTCAGTTCCTATTGGCTGGATTGTTAAAATCCTCGAAGTTTCCAGCATTATCTATTTTGTCGCCAAATTCGTCACCAAATAGTCGCCAAGTTTGTCGCCAAGCTCTGAAATCACTGACGCAATACCCGATCAGCACCCAACAGAGCTGATCGTAAAACGGTCTTTCTTACGATGAAACTATCCGTACTGGGAAGCAACATTACAGGTTTGTAACAATATATTATTTTTATTATATCATTAAAGACTAATGTTATATATACTGTAAGTATTACCAACAAATCTGAAGCAATAGCATTTAAAGAAATAAAATTATTGTGTCTGTGATCTATACATAGAACGCCTGCAGAAATATAATGCATCGCATATCGACTGCATATGCATATACGATGCAAAATGTGCACGATGACAATAAAACAATTTTCCCTAGTTCTAAGGGTCTGCAGCTAAAACTAATGAACGGAATGAAATCAAATTTAATAGGCAGACAGATTTTGGAAGGCATGAGGTGATGTATTTCAGAAAATAAAGTTTTAACTGCAGTATTTTATATATAAAGGTAAAATTAGTATGTTGAAAATATAACCTTGATTTTTATTTATAAAAGAAAATTTTCTGCGAATTTCATACTGTATATCATTCATTTCTGTTCATTTTTTTATCACTAGAATATTAATGCAATTTTGCATAATCCATTTTCCGAGCGCTTTTGTAATTATTGATTTTAGAGTTTCCATTCTGACAGTACCGAAATCTCACTCATCGATGGTCGTTGTGATTTTTTTTTTTTTGTAGATTTTTTTTTCTTTTGGCAGCCTGTACATGAATATCAGGTTTCATTCTGTTCATTATTGTTAGCTACAGATGACTACTTGAAAGAAAACTACAGATGATAGAAGAAATTATCTTATGGCTACCATATACAAAAATACATACATTGCATGAAAATGAGCAATTTTTCCCCTGTACAAAGGGTATTTGTATTTTCTGAAATTAATACAAAAATTGTTTTTAAATTAAAAAAATACTGAATATCTTTATGTGAAATGATAATAATTGCAGTGATTAATGTTTTAGTTATTTGAATTCATTTGAATAAAAATATTAAAAAGAAACTGTAAGAAAATCTAATAATTAAGAGAAATTATTAAAATTTAATTCTGTGCAATGTTACACACTTGCATCGCAAAAACTTTAAAAATTAGTTTTGAATAATTTTTTGTTTAATTAATAAAGTAGCTTAATTATTACATTTTTAGTCAAAATGTAGAATATTTTAAATTATTCAAGTAAATAATAATGATTTTAATTAGCTAAATTTAACTTAGATTTAAATAAATAAATTATTTTCTATATATTCCTTACGCTTATTCATAAAGATTTATACAGTCGCGGTGGAAAAATGAAAATTCCCGTAGCAAAAAGTGGAATGTTATACTTAGGATGACAAACAAAAGCCTCTCAGTCAAAAACTGTTCGCAAATGCAAAGAAAAAATGTAATTTTTTTTTACTGGATGGCAAAGGCAACAAAATAATTGGTGGAATATAAGAGATAAACTATCTAAAAATATTTTTGCAAAGATTTTAGTCATTTTTTGTTGGTTAATCAATAGTTTTGATCAATAGGTTAATCAATAGCAAAACAATAAGCAACTGATGAAACAGCAGGAAACTGACAAATAAGGCAATTATCACGAATAGCAAGAATCAGCTTTATTGGTAATTACTATCACAAAAGAGCAATTATTAGAAGTGAAGGAAGCCCAGCACTTTATGGTGAAATCTATCTATGATATTTATCTTTGTCCAATAATGTCTAAATGATCTTTCTTTAGGGATGTATATTCTTTTCGAACAAAAAAGCACAAGTTAAAATTCATTTCAGCCAATATGATCAATTATTAAGTCTGTTGGATTCTTCCAGATTAATGATACCGAAATGTGGAAAAGCTTCATGGATGGATTGAGCAAACAATTCTAACTATCCTTTATGGCTATTCATTAAATGAAATATTTCGCATTGTTACTAGTTTGTTATTTGTATCATGAATCCACATTTCAAATTCTAAAACTGTGTACCAAATGTTATCAACTTAGCTCTTTACATTTTATATTTATCGAGTTCACTTAAATAACCAGACAGACAGACTTTATCTGAATGGATTTCGCTCAAAATTTGAAAGAAATCTACAAATTTAGTTTAAAAGTCATATATTAAATTGTATCTGTCTGGCTCACCGCGTTTTTGAGTTATCGTGTTCACAGACAGACAGATAGACATACATAATGCCATTAATGTGTTTTTCGAACTCAGGGAGGTATAAAACATGGAGATAAGACGAAATCATGAATTCGAATTTCTTGACGATTGCAATATTTTCTCTATAGAGAAAACAATAGAAGTTAACAGAAACAGTATAGAGTATTACCATATTTTCTCTGTATATGAGAAAGTGAAAAAAATTCCAAGTGCTCTCGTTTCTAAAATAATGATTACCTTAATTTCTATGAATATATTCAATAGTATTAAAACAGTCCACTGCTATGACTGTGGACTATTGAAAATATGATGCATGCGCCGAAAAGGAGATGAAAAATAAAGAAGATGAAACATGGAATTAAAACAAATAAAAAAATAGATTGAGAACAAAAAAATGGAATGAAAACGAAACGTCTTGCTAACGCTTATTAAAATATTACCATAAAAATAATAGATCTCATTTACCTCTCGAAAATCAAGTGATTGGCGAATTAACTAGTCAGATTTAATTTATTCGCATTATTTGACTTATGAGGAAAAGGAAGCAAAATTAAACGGTTACTGATGTTTAATTTATTTGCATTATCTGACTTATGAGGAAAAGGAAGCAAAATTAAACGGTTACTGATGCTTAATTTATTCGCATTATCTGATTTATGAGAAAAAGGAAGCAAAATTAAACGGTTACTGATGTTTAATAAATAGTCACATCTAAAATCAAACAAGACATTTGAAACATTGAAGATAGATAATTTTTAAACAAATAAAATATTTCTTTTAAATGGGATTAAATCTTCTTGTATATATAAAGCTGTTAAAATTAAGAATAATATTGATGAAAATGTAATGAGAAATATTAAAAATGGACAGAATGCTTTTTTATGAATAATGAAAGAAATACAATTACATATCTTGCTTATTTCTTATAGATTTAGTTTCTTTTCATATATATCAAATATTACTAATTGGTTAATAAGATAATTGGTTAATCACTTAAAAATATGCATTTTTTTTCTTAAATCTTTATGTAATATTTTAAGGAAAATTGTTCGCCAGAGTAAATTTTTATCCTATCGAAACTCATGCTTTTATACGTTAGATGAAATTTAATTAAGCATGAAAGATTCAAAATTTATGTGAATATATTTTTAATTTTAATTTAGAAACTAAAAAAAGACAATCTTTAATGCCATTTACCTTTGAAGTTGAGTATCATAATCGTAAGAACCAAGTATAAACAGCTGCGTTTGTAGATGGAAGATAGGAATTGAGGACAAGAAGAGTCATCTTTCAGGTTCATCTTCAACAAATCTCTATCTGAAAAACTAAAAAAAAATATTTGAAATTATTTTATAAGACGAGTAAGAAAGAAAAAAAAGGCAAGCTTCTTCTAAAGAGACTAGTACATCTTTATTACAAGAGAATAGAAGATGGATATCTGAGATTTTTTGAGTTTAATATACTTCACAATTTTGTTGAGAAGGTGACAGTTATTGTGATTCTTCTATAAAAGTTGAGGAGAAAAAAAATTACTACACATATATGCAATAGATTAAATTACAGGCATTCTTAAAATTAAAAGGTAAGAAATTCTTTGTTTTAGTTTCAGTTTCGCTTCCGAAACGGGGAATTTCTCTTTTGAGTTGTTAAAATTGCCAACTTCCTCTTTCTCTTTTCTTCAGTACTTAATTTTCACCAGTGAAACTTAAACGCTGCGTTTCTCTCAAAGAATCCAAGTTCGATCCCACATAAATTTGTTTCCTCGTTAAGCCAGTACGAAACTTTGCTTTAAGTTTTAAAATAAACTAATTTATGTCTTTCCCTGAGGATATTATTTCAATACTTCCTTCACGAAGATAATGCAAACAATATTTTCCGATTATAAATATAAACATATATCTTAATTTAATGCAAATCCTAAGCAATTTCAGATTTTTTAAAAATTTTAAATTAGTCCTTGCTCCTTTATTCTAAAATTTTCTCTTATTTTCTAATCCAAATCCCAGTTTTTTATTTAATTATTGCCAACAAGCGATATAAATTTCCTTTTTCTTTTATTTTCCATGAAACGAGCGTTGGGATAAAAATCCTGGTGCCTATACAATTTTTTCAAAGATACATAAGATTCCCTTTGCTAAGTCGAAATGTGTCACATAAATTCCTACCGGAATCCAATAATAAAACCACTAAAGGGATAAATTCTGTCACTTTCGCTCTTGTCTTCTAAGAACGAATGCAAACGCAAGCCTTTGTTCTTGTGCAAAAATTATGCCTTCCGTGGTAAACTAAATTGAAGTTGATTCAAAAAGTCTCTTCCTTTCGGCCACGTAAATGCCACAAATATACTATATATATAGAAAGAGACGTTATAGTCAGAGCCATGGCCAATGGAGAGAAACGAAACGAAGCTTTGTTGATAAGAATTTTAAAGCAAGCAGAGGAAGTGACAACCTTTTAATAACTTGGAAAGGGGGTTTCTCATTTTGGGATTCGAACCCGAACCAAAAATTACAGCAAAGTTATAGCGATTACATCCCGAGAGGCATGGGAAAACTCGTGCAAAATCAGATATTAAAATGTTTTTTAAATCATATTTAAGTAGGCAGAAAATAATTTTATAACGCATTCCATTTAATATAATTTTTCTTTCTAAAATTCTATTACTAAAACTTTCTTCAAAGAAAATAAAAGTTTGCTTAAAAACAAATAAAAAATATTTACTCTATAATTGAATATTTTCAACATTTTTTTTTCGCATCAGCCACTATCATCAAAAAAAGGAACATTCGTTAAATGTGACATAAACTATTAGTTCTAGAACTTGAAACCTAAGTTTTTAAAAGTAACAGAGCATTCCTTTCAATGCGAGTTAATAGATTTTTTTTTTTATCTAAGGAAAGTATCAAATGCTGTCGTAAGTTATCTGGCGTATATTTTGATAGAAAGTCAAACAGGTCATAATACTGTTGTATAGGAAGAGACATCTCTCAGAATCAGTTTCCCCTTTGATTCATTTCCCAATACAACGAAACCAGGCCAAATCAAAACGTTTTAATTCGAATTCGTCTGCAATTCGAAATTTTCCGTCGACCTTTGAATGTTCTATTAGCATAACATTGAAATATTATCTGTAATTTGAATTCATTTTGGTTAAATAAAAATCACAATTAAAAAAGGTAAAATAGTTTTATTTCTGAATTAATTTAATATACATTTCATGCCTTGCGTTAATTTATCACGTCTTTCAAGCTCTGTCTTTCTTTGAATTCATTATATATTCAATGACATGCTAAATCTATAAAATACAAGCCTCTTTCTTATCTATCAAAGAAAAAGATGTATGAATTTCTATAATGGTTAAGGGGCATAGAAACGTGTGTACTCAAGCATATGTCAAAATTTCTCTTTCGTATAGTGGTTAATTCAAATTTTTTAATTTGAAATCATCGATAATTAGAAATTTTCTCCTATCCATTGAAATCCCTGTTAACATTATTATTCGTTGTAATGTTAAAAACATAATCTATAATTCGAATTTATTCTGGTTATGGCCAAAATATTAAAAAAAATCTAAAGAAAAAAAAACAGTTTTATTTCAGAATTTCTTTTCTTAACTTAATGCATTTGCATTTTGTGTTCTTATTGATCGCAAGTGAACGGCTTTTTAAAGCCCATAATCGAGGAGTGTAGGGCTATATAATGTATTCGATAAAAATTGCACGTTGAAAATATTTTTGGAAATGAATTAAAGTGTTTATTCTGAAGTTTTAAAGTACATTTGTTGTTTGATTTATTGTAAATAGTAAATTATTTAAACTGCTTTATACAGCTTACTTATTAAAATTAATTTTTAATTATTGAATGATTTTAAGTATAATTATTGTTTTAAAAATTATCAAAACATTTATGTACTATTATTATTTTTCAAATTACTAAATATTTCAAATTTTATTTTTTATAAGAATTTGTGAAATATTTGTATGCATAATTAATATTTTTATTAAATATTTTAAGAAAAATAATTATTATTTTATTAATAAAAAATCACTTTCAGTTAATTTATTATTTATGCATTATATATTAAAACTATGAAACAGCAAAAATATATTTATAGTATCATTTTTAGTTTTACAATTGTTGTTCATTTTTGCTGCACTCCTTTTAAAACTCTGTTTTCCTTTCTTCGAATTTTTATCATGACACCGTCAGCTTCGAATGAAACAAGTTTCACCGAGTTTCATTCCCAATCCTTTCATATAATCACGTCATCTTGTCACAGATTTAAAGCGCCGTCTTTCTTTGAATTTATTATCCATTAATTGGCTTGTAAAATAGTTGGAATCTATGTGGGGCAAATTTGTTTGTTTTCGATTTATAAAAAAATTATACGAAAATCTGCAGCAATAACAGGTTAAAGAAACACCAGAGATTGTTTACCAGTCAAGCAGGATTGAGGAATCACCTTCGTATTCCACATGTCGGTCAAAGTTCAACGTTGTGATGTATTGCAACCTCATCTTTCTAAACTCATTCAATATTTTTTTTAATAAAAGATTACATATCCTCGAGGCAGCAGGTGAAAAAATATAATCTATTATTTAAGAATGCTCAGACATCTGAGAATCTTTCATTATCTTTTAAAGAAATTCTAATGGGATGGAAAAGATCAATGAAAATATTTTAGATGTCGAAAGCAAACACGCAATGGTGCTATTAAGGTCTAACTTACCTTATTTTCTTTAATTTTGTTACAATCTATGAAAGCAGAGAAAATAAATAAATTGATTTTTATTTGAAGCTTTTTCATCAAATTGAGTTTCTTCAATCACATATTTATCTCAGGACGTTAAAGATAAAAAAAAATAATTTGTGATTCATTTTATCGTTTAAAATATTTTTTATGGAAAAACTCTAACTTCCTTTTAAGCACAACGCTACAAAATATTTCAATTTCAGGATTTGTTTCTTATACATGACGACGAAGTTCTGAACTTTAATTTTCAATAATAATTATATTTTAAATAACAAATTCATTATAAATTTTGCCATTTACAACAAAAGGTCAATAACTTGTCTGCTTCATTTTTTAACGTATTTTTGAAGGTATTATTTTTGCTTTACGTTTTATACATTATTCTATTTAGTAAGAGAGAAAAGGACAGTAAAGGAAATTCGAAGGAATATAAAGAAGATTTTGAAAAGGTACATTCGATAGCTTTATAAATACCTATTGGAAAGATTTCTTTACGTTACTTCGATGCTTATAGCAGAAATAAAACTCAATGAGCGAGAATGGTTTCCCGAAACTTTCTCGCATTCTCCCTAATAATGGTTTTATTTTCAAAATTTTCATAAAATTGTGGACCGTGGATAGAGGTGGAAATGCCTTTGATAATATTGTTAAACAACGGTTACAAAATATTGAACTTTGACGTGAATTTAACATTTTTTATGAATCATGTAAGAATTAATTTTGATTAACTTTTTTCCAAGTAGATTGTAAACAAAATTGAACTTGGAACCACAATTGTCATATGATCACATACCGAATCTTATTGATTTAAGTCATCGCGTTTACATGCATGCGAAAGTACAGGGGAACAGAAAGATTGTCAATCCTTTGACAGATTTGATTCAGAATTTGACAAGAATCCATATTTTAGAGGTTAAACCTATAAATCAAATTTTATCTATCTCTTTCCGTTTGAAATGAATTACATTTTATCTTTTTACTTTTTGAAATTACCAAGTTCTCTTTATTTAAGCAACCAGGTAGATATATTTCCTCCGAATTAAGTTTGTTCAAGATTTGAGAGAAATCTAAATATTTGGTCTAAAGCCCATATACCAAATTTCATCCGTCTGGCTAGAAGTATTGTGAGTTATTATATTCAAAGACGGATGGATGGACAGGCAGATGGATGAAAAGACAAATATAATGCCAAAAAAGTTCAGCAGGCATTGTATGTAATACCTATATATCCTATAGAATGATAAATGCTCTTTAGGCACAGTATGAAGTGAAGGTCATGATATCGCTATTATTTAAATTGCTCATTTAGATAGAAAAAGTGAATGCACAGGGTATCATTTTCATCATCTTTACTAGCATGGCCCCAAAAGGATGAATTTTTTGTGTAAGCACGTGCATCACTAGTTTCCTTTAAATATGCACTGGAAATCTCTTCGGTAAACATTTTCATCATCATGTTAGTTTAAATCACCATCGGTCATAATCTCATCCATATTTATTGAAACAGGCTCTGTTCGTGATTCAGAGATGTGTTTCATACTTTGCTGGATTAACATTTGGCATTCTATAGAATGCTTAGAAAGTGTATAAAATGCTTAATTAGTTTCATATATTTCCGGTGAATTTTCGGTAATTTGTAAGATGCCTAGGTATTCTATAGAGTACCATTTTCGTATATTGATGGTAACAATATATTAGCATATTGTTTCTATTAGCTCGTTTCTGTTGCATTGATACAAAGAAGATATCTCAAAAAATTTATCAAGGTTCCTGCAAAGAATAGCTAATTATTTAATCATAGGAGTTAACCAAGTTAAATTATCTTTATCAGAAATTTTTTAGCACAATGATCAAAATGTGTAGATAATTTAATTGGATAGTGAAGTTAGGCAACAAAATTTTACACACAATCTTTTGTTCGCTTCTAAATGCAAATTATTTGAAATATAAAATATGTAAATTTGTCCTTGACCGAAAAAAGAACCTTTCTTTGTTTAAAAAACATACTAAATATTTCATCAAATCTTTGATAATTGGCATTTAATAAATAAGAAAAAAAAGCTCTCACATAAAATTTGCTTATTTTCTTCATTTAAGCAAAACAGAACTATATAAACAAATAAAAAGAAACCAGGATGAGCTTCAAACTTGAAATATACAAGGTGTCCACTATAGTTGTAGCCGAATAGCGTACTTTTAAACTTTACATAGGCATATATTTCCAGTAAGACAAATGCATTAAATAATGAGAAAAAATATATTTTATGTTGTTTGAATCAATAAATGTAGCTTTGAAAAATTATGCAATCCAAATTTTTATATAAATCATTGGTCCTATAAGTGATATTTAGTTAAATATTACCCATATATCAATATTTTAAACAAAAGTATTTCGCATTCGTTCAGTTTAACTTTTGCAACTAAAATTGATCGACAAGTTTATAATAGCCAATTTTTAGGAGATTTCAGGCAATTTCAATGGCCGTTTGAGAGCGATCCGTGAATTAACTCACGCCATCGAATTAAAATAATGAACTGTATAGCTTCATAAATCACTCAGCTTTGTTCGCAAAAGGATGGAACTTTCTTTGTTTAAAATATCAGAATGTCAAGAATATTTTACTAAATATCCCTATTAGCGCCAAAGAACTATATAAAATTTTAGGCATTGTAAGTGTTTTAGTAGTACATTTATTGGCAAAGCAATGTATAAAATATTTTTTTCACAGCATTTTCTAGATTGGAGGTATATACCTCTCTATAAAAAATGTAATATTGAACCGCGATAAGAGTGTATACTCTTCGTATTTAAATTCCTTTCTGTAATAAGTTACTATCGATATACAAATACAATAGTTTAATTCAAGAAGATTTAGTAAGAATTCGCTAAAAATAAAAAGTGATGGTAATAGTTTTTAGAATTTTAAGAGAATTTCGAGAATTTAATTAGAGAAACTGAAGAAAGTAATACTAATAATAGTCACTTGCTTAAACTTGAAAAAGCAGAATATTCTTTTTGCCTTTATATTTGCTAAATAAATATTAATATTTTCGGATCAGATAATTTTTTTTAAAAAATTTCTAGTTTTTAAAATGAAAATTGCTTTATACTTTGCAGCTTTTAATAAATATCTTCGTTTATCTATTAAAAGAAGCTAATTAGAAACGAAAGTTTGATGATCATACTCAATTAAAATTTTGAACTAAACTTTATTTATCCAGATGAATTCATACAAAGACAAACCACATATATGAGAAAGTAGATGTAGTGCTTCTCTAGTTATTATTTCATTTTAAATTATGGAATTTCTATGCATTTTAAAAACACCAATGAAAAATTAGCCCTTCAACTGTGGGCTGTTTTTTATTTTTCTATATAAAAGATTTAAATCACTAATGTATTGATATTCTTCTTTTTAATCCTTACTTGTATGTGATACTTTTTCTAAGTGATTTTACAACGAAATGAATGTTGTTTGAGGGAAGATAATTAAATATGGTCTACGTCATACGCAAAAATCAACGTAAATATGTCTTATTGCTTAAATACTACGAGAAAGGGTAAAGCAATGTAGTTTTTTTCAAAAATTCATTGAAGAATGTTTATATAATTAAAATATTATGGATAACTGTAAATATGATTTTCAGATTAGTTTATTTATATTTAGGTCATAATTTGAATCAACACGAGGACTATTACAAATTTTTAGTTAAAAAATGGTTTAGATTAAAAATTCAGTATTGACCTGCACAATTTGCTAGCATGAGGACGAACTTCAAAATTTTGTACTTTGGCAAGGGCGATACCTAGGCTGACTTCGCCGCTTGAAACCTCTATGCCATGCCGGCGAGTGGGCGTTTGGCCCGAGTGGGTGAGTGCAGCAGACCAGATCACTTGGTAGTTCTTCGATGAAACCATATTTCGAGAAAGGAGTCCTTCATCCCTCAACAAAGACTTCATTACCACGCCATCGCAGGTCGCATGACAAATTTATTCTTACTAATTTTTCCTATTCAAAATCATATAGAAATGAGTTTAGTAGCTACGGATTTTTGAACTACGTCAAAAGCGTTGTAGTAGAATCATTTCATAAAAAAATAATGGAATAACTCATTTTACAGAATTTTTCATAGAATGAAATTCTTGTTTTTGTAGTTTCAGTAAATTTTGATATGACGACCATTTTACTAAAAGCCTACTTAGTGACATGATATGAAGCCTCCCTGCACCTGTAACCACTATGGTTAACACAGAGTTTAAATGAACGTAAGACGGAAAAGACAATCGATACCTACTCAACACCGTACCATCACGTAAACAATTAATACTACGAGATAAATTACATAATATGTAGAATTTGTCATTAAAGATATATATATTATAGTTGAAATTAATGGATGATGGCGCACAATAATGAGTTGTAGTTATAGATAAAAACAGACGGTACAGAAACGAACTACATCTACGGACACAACAGATATAAAAAGTACTCGAGATAAAAAAAACTGCAGCATTAAATTTTGTAAAATTAATAACTGTGGCAAGGGAATTGTTAAAATTAATATCCATTGTATTAATTAATTTGAAATGAAATCTAAAAAAAAATGCTGAATTACAGCTAGATGTATGTCAATATTTTTTTAAAGCTGCAAAAACTAGATTTTAAATATTTTGTTAAAAACATTACATTTTTTCTAATGGGGAAAAATAACTTTTTTACCTATTATTCAAACAGTGCTTATTTCAACTCAATCGGAATACATTCATTTTGAAGACATTTTGGATACTATCCAAAATGAGCTATCGCCGTACCTTTTTGGCAGGTTTGATCCATGCACATGAAATACATTATAAATTATAGAGATAATTTTGAAATCTTCCTTGGCAGTATCAATAATTCGTGATAGCAGATGAAAGGTTGGATGGATGAGTTTTATGACATATCCCATGTTCCGAAATTGATTGAAAGTTAGATTTTATGACACAATGCCTGGGCAATTAAGGTCGGTTATGAGGGCACGTTTCAGATTACTTCCTCAATCGATCTCTGGAAGTAATTTCTTCCTTTTTATGTATTCACAAAAAGAGTAAAATATTCTTCCGCTTACCAGTCAAATCTGTCAAAAATATATGATATGAGAAATCAGAAATATAAACGAATATGCTCTTAACTTTAAAAAAAACCCGAGGGTAGTTGCTATATCTACAACGTATTTTAATACCAAATTTTATTTGTGAGAATTTCAATTTCTGTTACTTATAGATTTTTACTATTAGGATATTTGATAGGATTTTATATTGTATTTAAATAATTAACAATTTTTGATTGAAAAGAAATTTATTTTATATATGAAATATATATTTTTTTTTTACTCGCAGTAAATCTATCAGTTTTTGAGCTCGTTACTTATTAATTTATATTTAAATTGCTATTTCTACAATTATATTTTGTTTGATTTCATATGTACATTTCACAAATTAAGAATGAACATTTTGAAAATAAATTGTGTTCTTCTTATTGAATCGGCTGGCTTTGTTCTTTCTATTTTAAGCCACTTCATTACACAATAAATAATAAATAACTGAAATATGCAAATATTTGCCCAGATTTAAATTTAATTTATAAAGAAAAACTTAATTATTGCAACTAAAATGTAAGACTTAATTGTTTAACTTATAAAAACCACTAAAAATACTCTCAAATAAAAATTTTAACTCCAATTAGACATTTGAATGAAGATTTGCATACATTCTCCAAAGATGGATTGTTAAATAATGATAGAATTGAATACAACCTGGAATTGTTGAGAGTCCTTCGTCGATGTAAATTGGGGATCGTTTCATATAAAATTAATGCCTTTGATTTTATTTTGATAATATTTTATGGATACTGGAACTTTCATTTTATCAGTCATTAGCTTGTTTTGCAGGCTGAAGTTTGCGGAAGATGTGAGCAATATTCTTTTAAAAACTAGGTTATTTTCAACCCCAACTTCATTTCTAGCCATTGACCGATCTTAGTCTTCAACATTTTCATGTATTTGCTTTGATTGCTAGTAGTAAAATAGGTCTTTTATTCTGCACCTCTGCTTTGGGTGGTGATAATCTTTGCAACATTTTATCAAAGTGTATAAGGACATGATTCTACAGTGCCCGAAAAAATTATAAGGACACGCGAAAAATCGCCAAATCTAGAAGCCTTGTTTACAGAATCGATTGCAAATTTTTGTAGAAAAAATAGAAGTAAAACTAAAATATTTTATGCATAAAGTAATTAAAATTTTCAATTTTAAATCTGCTAAAATTTAAATTTTGATTTTTAAACCTAAATGAAAACGGAAAAAAGTATAAGGACATTGCTTTTTCTCCAGTAATTATCTAAAAATTTGCATATTTGAAAGCATAAAATGACAATTCCGAGTTAAAAGATTCATTTGCGAAAAGAATTTCCCACTCGGCGACTTTCAGCGTGAATTTTTAAACGATGCCCAAAGGAACTCAACTTTCTGACTCTGAAAAAGGAAAAATTGTTGCTTTTCGAGAATGTGGATTAAGTGGATGGGAAATTTCAAAAAGAATCAAGAGATCTAAAACGGGGATTTATAATTTTCTAAAAAATCCCGGGATGTATGGTATGAAAAAGCGAACTGGGAGACCAGAAATTCTCACTCGTCGACAAAAAAGAATGATAGTAAGGAGAGCTTGCGAGAAAAGAGAAACCGCAAATGAAGTTAGACAAAATTTGAGTTTACCATGCTCAACAAGGACTGTTCAAAATGTTTTGAGTAAACATCTTCAAGTTTCTTATGGGAAATTAGTGTCACGCCCCCCTCTTACAAATCATCATAAGAAAAGAAGAGTTTACTTTGCCAAAAAATATATTTCTCTTGGTCAAAAGTGGGCTGATGCAATTTTTTCGGACGAAAAAAAGTTCAATCTTGATGGACCTGATGGGTTTTCGTTATTTTTGGTATGATCTGCGAAAGTCCAAGGAAGTGTTTTCCAGGCGTCAATATGGTGGTGGCTCGGTTATGGTATGGGGCGCTTTTGCGGCAAATGGAACCACTCCAATTGTATTTATCAACCGTAAAATGAATTCGGACAGGTATGCTGATATGTTAGGAGAAAGTTTGTTACCTGAAGCACCACTAATTACTTCAGGGGACTATATTTTTCAGCAGGATAATGCTTCGATACACGTTTCTACGAGTACAAAACTCTGGTTTGAAGCTAATTCTGTAAATTTACTTGATTGGCCTGCGAGAAGTCCCGATCTTAATCCAATCGAAAACTTATGGGGACTTCTAGCCCGAGAAGTTTATAAAATCGGCACACAGTATCAATGTACACAAGATCTTGTCGTCGCTATCAAAGACGCTTGGGAAAAAATATCTGTGGACATTTTAAAAGATCTTTCAGGGTCTATGACCTCTCGGCTCATTCAAGTGATTGAAAAAAAAGGTAGTTTTCTTGATTATTGAAACATTTTTTAAGTATTTTACAACATGTCCTTATAATTTTTTCCGTATTTCCTTTAATGTTAAATTTTGTAAAATCAATATTTTGAAGCTAAATTATGTTTTTTATGTGGTATAAGTGTTATCACAAAATTATGCAGCAGAAGTAAGAAATATAAAAAGTTCAGTTGGGTGAAATGGAAATAAACCATATTTTCATGCAATTACATGTTGTCCTTATACTTTTTTCGCGCACTGTAATACTCTTATATATACAATTGTTATGTGCATTACAAAAGTAAGGCATAAAGGTATGATAAAAAGTATATTTTAATGGTATGGATCAAAATTTACTGTAATTATTACTTCACCTTTTCTTGAAGGTCTTACATCTCTCAGACAATTATTTATGAAATTCAGGCACTCCAGATACACTGAATTTGGTTTTGAAATTTGAATCGTATTCGATTTCCGTAAGTTGTAACTGATTAGATACTGAAAAAGTAGTTTTGTTTGTTGATATATCTATTTTACTATTATAATCCCATTACTATTATGATTATTAGTTAAATGATGATTATTGTTAAAATATTTCAATTTTTAAATGTGAATTTAACTATAAAATCAAGTTAACTTAATATAAAAACTTATCTTAATGAATTGCTAAATCCTTTTTATTTAAAAAGAGACGCCTTATCTCTGATATTACTCCCACTAAATTACGACATTAACTTATCATCCTTAGAGAACTATGAGATTCATTTGACTCATATTTCACACGTTGCAGAGTTTCTTATTGTGCTATTAACCTTAAAAGGTGAAGACATAGGTTTCATACTCAGGAAATATTTAGCATTCTTCAAATAGCTGATTCCAGCTGTAATTTAAGGGGTATTCAACGTTTCTTGGATTTAATATATGGAGTTGTTTATTGGTTTCAGAGAACGAATTAACAGATTCCTTTCTAATGGTTCAGTAGAGTAGGTTGAAATTCATGCTGGAATTAATCTGAAACTTTTATCTTGCCCGGATTTTCTTCCTTGCCACATCAAATGATTAATGAAATCTTCAACGGAATTCTTTGCCGAAATTTATCCATGGAAACTTTGATTAATTTCATTTGCAGAATTAAGAAGGATTTGCCCCTTGCCTCCGATGAACGATTTTCTAAGCAACTATCACTCAATCGAGAAAAATATATAAATAACATTTTAAGTCCAGATGATTTCAATCAAAATCACAAAATATTATCTCTTGAAATACACTTTTTTCATAAAATAAAAAGAATGAATAAGATACCGATAAATCAGAAAGACTTTACGTTAATTTTAATGAAACTGAGATAATGTATATGACTCAGAGAAAAAGAAGAAAGGTCATTTGAAAAAAATATTTTAGTCATCAGATTTTGGTTCATCTTGTTTGCACATGCATGGTACCATCGGACCACCGTTGATTGATTTCGTCTTTCTGCTAATCTTCCAAATGTTTTCCATCCTAATTTTTACTATAAAAAGTGTTTTAAATTCATTGCGATTGAAGATAGTACAAATTTCTTACCTCCCTATCATAGCGAAACCTTGTCTTACTTTCCCATATATAATTTTATGCTTCTCATAGATGACATACTCTGATGCAGTATTTTGCATAGAACAGTTTAATTTATACATAGTATAATCATGGTATATTTAACAATACTCATTCATACTCATGGTATATATAACAATATACCATGAGTGATTGGTTTGTGAACAATTTGCAGAAAGAAACAAATGAATTATTGAGCATTTCCATGAATTATGTTATGCTTGCACGAAGAATATGCTTCAAACCTGAAAAAGAAGTGACGCTGCATATTATATTCGTAAAACTGAACTTACTATTATCCCTTGGTATAAATGTATGAGACGATTCCTTATTATATTTACATGTTCAGCAAAATTCTACAAATTCCCCCTTTTCTTGTTTGAAAGAAATTATTCTTTATTTTATGCTTATAGATCTGCTTTTTTAGTTCCATACAGGAATTAGACTGAACTTTAATTTTTCTGTCAAAGAAGAAGGTTCATTATGGCAAAAGGATATCAAGAATGTTTTAAAAATCTTTCCAATATAGCTGAATCGGCGTCATACGTTCATAAATGGAAATTCGAACACACAAGTTTGACTTTCTTCTTCACTTCTAAAAAGGCTTGTATTTATTTTGACCTTGTCATGCACATTAAGAAGTCAATATCATTCTTATTCTTTGACGTTGCTTTGTTGGAGTTGAATGTCATCAACATTTTTATTTTTTAACTAAGTAATTTTAGCATCTGTGGATAGCACCTAAAAATGTGTTTAAATGGGATGCAGAAACTATATCAAATAACCAAGATATTTTTAGAGAATATCTAAATATTTTTATATATCAATTCTTCTTTATTGAACACTAGCCGCCTTTGACGACCAGCCGGTTCGCCAGTATTTCCGCTCACTACAATTTTCAATTAAATATTTTAAGTAACTGGTCTCTTAATACATTCTTAAACAAAACATTTTTAATCTTCAAATTTTGATAGTCATACCAAACTTATAATGTTGTTTAGATCGTTTCTTTCAATTTACTATACATATTTTGCTAATTTGTTGTCATTTCCGGTAAAACTTCAACTTTAATTTAAAGTGGAAAAGATGAAATTGCAATTAATATAAAGATATTTTTAAATAAAACCAAGCGTTTTATTTTATTTATCATCTTTATTGTTATTTATTTATTATTATTATTACTGAATATGAGTATTGCAAACAGAATCGCTCGGTGTTTAAGTCTTATGTGAACTAAAAAATATTTTCATAATTTATGTAATATCTCAAACAATAATTCAACAAATTTTCTCAGATTCAGCATAAAATTCAGTTTTTAGTTTTGCTTTCAAAAGGATTGAAATGAAATTTATAATAATATTTTGTTCCGGCCTATAAATATATTTGAAAAATTATGAAGTCTAAATTTAATGCAGTAAGGTATCATATTCTGAGAAATATTCTGGACACACCAAATTTTAAATAAATGAATGAATGTTTCTGTTTTCCACGATCAACTAAGACTTATTTATAAAGTTTTGAATCTTAAAAATTTAGAAAAACTCAACATTTTCATAATCTTAGTCCAATTAATCTTGAGAAACCTGCGCGCTGACTGGCGTATTTTCTTTGAAACGATCGATGGAAAATCTAAAATTATCCTTTTTTCATTGAATAGTGATATTCAAATTTTCATAAATCAGTCAGTTTAAGTGATTGATTTAGTTGATTGGAAATTAACTCTTTTTATTTAAAATATTAGTGTTTCAAGAACATTTTGTTATTCGTAATTTCCACAGCAGAAGCTTAATGTAAAATCAAAAATTCGTTTTTTATTAGAGCATTTATTAATTCAAGTTACTTAAAATATAATCATTTTCCATTTAGACCATTTCAGCAGATCTGTGACTTACTAAAGGTTTACAAATCAGCTGTGTGGCCCTGATTTGAATGGATATCCTGTTCATATTAAACAAAACTTGCCTTAAAATATAACTGATTTATTGGATTAATAATATAGAGAGTGTAAAAGTTCATAAAATAATTTTTCTTGAATTTATTTTTTAGAAAAATAATATTTCATATATGTTTCCTTTCCTACAGACACGTGCCGAAAATTATATTTTTGCAGATTTTATTTCCAAAAAGAATAAATTTATTTTTAGTTCGAGCTTTAATCAATGTGATGGCAACACTTTGATAAAAGCTAATTTTTTCCCATGAATACGAAACGTGCTCGAGCAGCTTAAATTTTATTTTTATTTTGTACGAAAAAAAAATTGTTGATAAATATATTTAAAATATTTATTTAAAAATTCATTAAAAATAGAAATTTAATTTTAAGGTTAAAACATTGGTATCATTTAAAAGATAAATTTTTGGTCTTTAACTTCATGTAAAAATCTTTTTTGTGCGGTAATATTTTCGGAAGTTATAGCAGAAACACGCCAAAATTTCGCTTACTTTTTAAATAAATAAAATTTTCATTAATAATTCGAAAAAATAACCGCCATGTGCACATTCTCGGCTTCCAAGGTATACACGTGCCAAATTTGGTAGCTGTAGGTTGAATGGTCTGGCCCGTAGAGCGCCAACACACACACACACACACACACATTGAGCTTTATTATATGTACTACATAGAACAAACACATCAAAAGTAAACATAACATTTCGATAGTTGCCAAAAACAAAAGAGAGAAAATTGCAATTAATAAGCAGACGATATTTAAACAAGTACAGATATTTAGACTGGAAAATGAAATTATCTGAAATTAACCTCACGCGCAGACGATATTTACAAAAGTAAAAATATTCAAACCTGAAAAGGAAAATATATGAGTTATTCCATCAATAAATGCCATAAGTTTGTTTATATCTTCATTATTTTATGAGTCATTAAACATCAAAATGGGTCCGGGACTAAATAAACACCCTGTATAGAGAGTGTAAAAGATCATAAAATAATTTTTCTTGAATTTATTTTTTTAGAAAAAATAATATTTCATATTTGTTTTATTTCCTACAAACACGTGCCGAAAATTATATTTCAGCAGATTTCATTTCCAAAAAGATTTAATTTATTCTTAATTGGAGCTTTAATCAATGTGATGGCAACACTTTGAAAAAAGCTAATTCTTTCCCATGAATGCGAAACGTGCTTAATTTTAATTTTTATTTTTTACAAAAAAAATTATTGAAAAACATAGTTAAAATATTTATTTAAAAATTTATTAAAAATAGAAATTTAATTTTCAGATTAAAACATTAGTATCATTTAAAAAGATAAATTTTTGATCTTTAACTTCATGTAAAAATCTTTTTTGTGCGGTAATATTTTCGGAAGTTATAGCAGAAACCCGTCAAAATTTCGCTTACTTTTTAAATAAATAAAATTCTAATTAAAAATTTGAAAAAATTACCCCGAGGTGCACATTCCCGGCCTCCAAGGTATACACGTGCCAAATTTGGTAGCTGTAGGTTGAATGGTCTGACCTGTAGAGCGCCAACATACGCACACACACACACACATTGAGCTTTATTATAAGTATAGATAACCAAGATTCGTCCAGCACTGAATTTAGAAGCTATGATGTGCTAGAGATTTCAGATATTTTTATATACATTTTTTAATTATTTTTTTTAGCAATTCTGTATGTTTATTGGGATCCATGGCCTAAAAATAAAATTTTACTAAGATAAGCTGAACATAGGCTTAGCATTTTAATTAACATTGATACCAAAGAAAGACTTTATTAATCTGAAACAGAAGTTTATCGGCGATTCTTGTTCTCTAGTGATGCCTACAAGTGAGGCTGAATCATTCTTCTTAAGGTCTAAGAAGATCTTCTATGTTATTTATACCTTCATCTTTTGTTATTCCACCCCATCATGTCATTCCCAGAATTCTTATATCAGCAGTATTAGATATAGCGTTCTTTGTTTTACTCAACATCGACCAGCGGAATTTTCAATGTATGACTGATTTTTTTTGCAGCATTAGTCGTATTTCTTCAACTTCTTAAACTGCAATATTGGGACATCTTTGTTTTCTTCATGGCTTCGAAAAATTTTTATAGATATTTTTTATAGATGTTTTAAAAATTTCTTTGTCAAATTCGTGATTGCTATTAGGGAATTTTTAGAAAGAGCAAGGTTAAAAGCAGGTGAAAGATCATGAGAACGCATTCAAATCTTATATAGTTTCAAACGGGGATTACTCAAAATTTAGCTAAAGAAATTTCTTGATTTAGGTGAGCGTGAATCTGAGAAGCGTAAGAAATCCGCGCATAACTCAGTAGTTAATATTAAATGGGAGTTTGAATTTAAGTGAACATATAGATATATATAACTTTCCTATTTCACTCAAAGCATTCCAAGTCCTGTATATCGATTCATTTACTTTGGATCTTAGATCGATAATTGTTCTTTCTTTTTCTTTTTGCGTTTTGAATGTATTCTTTGCAAACATGTAAGGTGAATTTAAACTATAAAACTAACTATAACTATTATAACTATAAACACAATTTTTTAATAGTTTTAATGTTTAATAACCAATTTTTTAATTATTTTTTAATGAAAGTTGCATACATTCATTTAAATAAGGAATGCAGGCGAAAATAAACTAAAGATGCTTTGGAATTAAAGTATAATCTACAACATGATGACAAGCGGAACATTGAAAAAAAATCTTTTTTTTTTAATCTGTAAAAGTTTTTGCTAAGATCTTTCATTTTTAGTGTATAGACATACATTAAATAAAATTAAAAGCACTAATTCCTAAGAGTTAAAAAATTTAAAAAATACTAATAGTTTTAAAAGCAAAAAGAATTTTGTAATTATTTTTATAATGCATTTGCAGTGTGAAATAAAAAAAAAATTCAAATGTTGCAATTTTCTTAATAGGATGAAAAGTAATTAACTTATGAAAAAGGGAATTCTTTTTGTATGTATACATTTTTTATAATTTATGTGGAAGAAATGAAACTAAATTCATAGTTTTAACGAATCGTGATATAAGAGTATTATACTTTGTAAATATCTCAATAGAAATATGTGTTATAAAATTAACTACATTTTAAAGTAAAACAAAAAATAATGTAAATAAATTATGTTTTAATACATGCTAATAAAAATAATGAGGTATTTAAGAGTTATTTATTTTTAGTTTACGCTTTACAGCAATTCATTCATAAGCATATTCTTAAAAAAACTAATATGAAAGTGAATGGGGAGACTTGAGTGATAAGCATCTACGTTTTAAATTTTTATGCGTTAGGAAAAGAGATCTTTTCTTTCCAGTGGTTGTATTGGATATTTTTCTGCCTCACCAAAATGTCGTGGAAAATAAAGTATTAGTTGCTGACATACGGAAAAAAGTTGCATACTTAAACTTCAAATATGGAGAAAGGAATCTGAAGTGTCTGTATTGTCATTATGTTCGAAAATCTGAAATTCAAAGGAAGGATTTTCAATATCCTTACATTCATATTTTTCTGCGGAAGAGTAGAATTTTTTAATAGCAGTCATCTCTGACATTCGAAAAAAAGAAGAAAAAACATTGACCGTGCCAGATATGATTACGATGTGTTTTTATAACAGATGTGTTTTTGAACTAAACAATACTATTAAAGTGATATAATAATTATAATAAAAGTAAAATAATGATGATAAACATCAAGTAATGAATATTTGATGCCGGAAATTTGATAGTGCAATTCAGTTTGAGTGGTAATGTTAACAAATTTATGAAGGAAAAATAGTTTTATTAATTTAAAAATAATATAATCAACCCAAACACTTTTAAGAAAAAAAGTAATTTTAATAAAAATTAATTAAAGAACATTTCAGAAAAACAGAATTATCATTGATACAGCTAAAAAGAAATCTGGTTTGCAGAGGTCATTCCTTCAGTTCCAATAATCGGTGTATCACTTTACGATGAAGACTGATGTAATGAAGTCAATAAACGCTCACATGATATATCAAATGATCTGTTACCCAATATAAAGTAAATTCAATAATTATTTATATATTTGAAACGATTTGGTTTTCCGTGATCCATCTTTGTGTAGCAACAATTAATACTTCGTTCTATGTTGAATTGCTGATGCACTAAAGTTAGTTCAGGCTCTCATGATATACCAAATGTGCCATTTAATTTGAATTTTGGAAACTGATACGCATGTTACGGGAGGAAAAAAAGTGAGACATTTCAACACAAGTTAAGTAACATGCACAGCTTCATTTGTCATGCAATCCTGACGCCACGTGAACTTACTTCAATGTGGTAGTTCAGCGAATTCACTTTAACATACACAGGCAGCTTGACAAAGCTATAAAAGGAAACTATTTTATATTATTTTTTTCTAATAACGAAGACACTTTTTTTACCATTTTGCAATATACGATCTTGATTTCGTGCATGTGTATAATGGGGATTAGATTATGAAAC
>JAPMOR010102267.1:1349201-1371397 GCA_026543865.1 Argiope aurantia | reverse complement strand
AAACTCATTTACTTCCATAATTAAGTTATAGTTTTGAAATATTCCAAGAAAATTGATATTCTAAAAAATTTAATGTCAGACCTTGTTTCAAATTCGCATTTAATTTATTGCTTTACATTTCCCATATATTTTGATACGAAATATTTTTGCAAAATTTTAATTAATTGTTTCAATTTAAAACGGCGCGATCACCTTCTTCATCATGATTACTAGTACCAGCTACTTCAGCAGTAAAATTAAATTGACAAAATATTCGTTGAATTCGTCTAAAATTCGTCGAAGAATGTCTTTTCCGTCAATGTTCTTTGAAGTTGTAATGCGAAACTCACATATCGTCGCTCACAAACTGTCGTTTATTAAAAATTCTATTCAGTTAAAATCTATTTGTCGTTCCACATTTATATCGCCAATGAATCCCAAACAACAATTCCAAAAATCAAGATGGAAGGTATACGATACTTAAAAAAACAAAAAACTAAAATAGTTTTGAAGATTCAAAAATAAAAAAAGAAATTTATGAATTTTGTGATCAAAATAAATATTTTTTTAAATTCTAGGCAATTAATTTTAATCATGAATGCTTCATTGTATTGTTTACTTTAAAGACATTTTGCATTTTGGTATTGGTGACTTGGCATTCGTTGGCGATGTAATATAATACATGAGTTCTCACACAATTTAAATTTTATATCATATAAATATGAATAAAATTATATGAATAAATTTTATTTTTATTAAAAAAGTATTCCCTAAATAAATGTAAATATTAAAAGTATTTTCCTGAATGAAGAATTTATATTCGAAGAATAAAATCTTATAGATAGACACTGTTCCAATATATTTATAATAATAGCTTTTAATAAGATATAAATGTAATATATTTTGTTATAAATAGTGGATAATAATTCACAATCGCAAATACTAAGATTTATTGAAGATGAGGATTAATGTGACGACTGAATGTGTTTCTTTGAAACCGATTTCGATATGTCGGAAATTATATTCATTAATTTCAAGTTAAATCAGATACAAGTTGCAATCGGGTCCAATATTTATTTTTATTGAATAGCATGGCTAAAAATCCAATTTCACAAAGCACTGAAAAACCCAAAATCTTTTGCCGTTTTGTCCGAAATATATTCATATTTTGTTTTCATCTAAAATTGCATAAGTTATAAGATTACTGTCGCATGAAATGCTTGAAACTTATTTCTTATTGAGCTGAAACATTTTGGTCCCCGACGTCGAACTTATCGCGTCCCACTTACGGAGTTGAATCGAGTTTCAAATCTGAAGCCCTTTGCCCCCGAACGCGTTACGTTACTCCTAAGCAATTATGGCCCTGTACCAGCAGGAAAGAAAAAGAATGATTCACAAGCATGAGCCAAGTGAAAGATTAACACGCAACTTGGGTGAAATTTGACAATAATTTGTAACTGAACCATCCATACTAAAAAAAAACCCAAGAGGGTAAGATAAATGAAATTCTGTATGTGGCATATAGATACATACAGAAATATACGAAATTTCGTATATGTGCCCATATACGATAAAGTTGAGGGGAGGACGCATAAACCGAATTATCTCTCCTAAACTTTCTCGCATATTCTTTAATGCAGATGCTTGTGAATTTTTAATTGTATGCCATTGACAAATAATAGCTACGAAAGAGCCTATTAGAATTTGATCTTATACAATTTTTTGACTATTAATTGCTGTGATGTGTTTAATACAAAAGTACCAGAAAACCAAATGTGTATAGTAGACGCCTACTGATTGAAACCAAAATTTGTCACAAATTTGTACCAAAATTGTAAAAACCAAATTTGTAGGCACAAAATCTTATACTATATTTCGTATATTTAAGGTATTTAGTTAGCATTTTTACATACTTATGAAAGTGCAGATCGACAAAGGGTTAACTGTTTGACAGATGTGATTCAAAATTTGATAAAAATCAACATTTTAGATGCTATAACAGTGAGCATTTCATTTACTTAAGTTGTTGCATCTTTGATTATTATCGTGTTTATAGGTATTCAAAAGCAGAGAGCGACGGATGGCCAGCTCTTTGAAGGATTTGGTACTAAATTTTATACATATCTACACTTTAAATGTTAAATCTGTGTGCTAAATATTTTTCATCCAACTCTCTTTGTCTTGCAGTTATTGAGTTAATTTATATTCAGACAGGAGGACAGGCAATTAATTGTCCGCTGAATGGATTTTTTTACAGAATTTGATAGAAATCTACAATTTTGGTGTGATGACCAAATTTTATCCATCTAGCTCAAAACTCTTTTGCGTTATTGTATTCTCAGAATATCAGGCAGACATAATTCCTAAAAGGAGCTTTTTATGGACTCACGTAGGTCTAAAACGGGAAAATTTATCAAAATCTTGAGTTTGAATTTTTTGGCGATTACAATATTTTCTTTCATATACGAGAAAGTAATTATTATCTAAGACTATTTCCTTATTTCATATGTTTTTACTAATTAAGAATGATCTAATCAGTGTTGAAAAATAAAAATATGGCAATGTAGAGGCAGCTTATTAGTGAAAAAATTTGTGAATATTCCTTAAAACGAAATGAATTTCAGCTTCATGTTACGAGAGATTTGAAAATGAAGTACTTCTAGGATTCGCCATTCTTTGATTATTAATCGATGAAAATTTCAAAAGCAAGGAAAGGTGGCTCGACATCTGAAAACCTTAATCAAGGTATGTCACGTTTTTCTCATTCGATGGTTTGCAGCAAGAAATTTCAAGTCACGACACACTGAAATAAAATTTTTTAAAGAAATCCGAATGAATGGGAATAAGCATATGGCAGGGCATCCCGTTTCTCTATTTTAATCATATTTTGAGAACTTTTTCAACAGTTTGAAGGCAATTTTACAGAAGGAGGGGAGATTTGAAGTTGAACAAGTTGCAATTAAAAATGATAAACGGGGAACTCCTCTATTTTTTAAATTTAATTTACAATATTTTATCCCACATCTAGGATTCTAAAATTATGGGTTGTAATCCAGATCGGAGCTATCGTTGGAAAATAGTGCAGTTGTGGGGGAATTTACAGCCTTCAGATATTTCAATATTAACAAGAGAAATAGTTATATCAAATTTATCTTGTCTCAAATATTTCATTATAATATTCTCATGACTGTATTAAAATAGAAATTCTTCACGCTCATCTTTAATATCTACTTCATTTCTTTTGTCAGATGACAGGCAAGCCATATGAATTAAACTTAATGAACATCGTTCATTAATTTAACAAGAAAGCATCTAAGACCTATTTTATGACATAATTTGCCATGCCATTGGAGACTTATTCATTTAAAAATTTAAAAGGATGTATAAAAAACTAAATATTTTTCTTTGTTTGCAGAAAAACCAACAATGTATAATCAAATATCTTTCATATTACTCAAACTTAAAATAAGAATATCTGAAGGACCAAGCTTAGCTCGGCAAAATTGTGTTTTTGGAGAAATTGTAAAATTGTGTTTTTTGTAGAAAAAATTTAGATATGATTGAAACTACAATGAACTGGTCATTAAAGTATAAAAAAAATATGAATGCTTTTAGTTTAACATATTATTCGAAACAATCTGCTAAATTACAGTATTCATTTTACAGTTTATCTATCATTACTAATATATTTGAACTTGCACTCAGTTTTACCATGCTGAAATCGGGTCCGAGATGGCGCTATATTAAATTGTCAGCATGAAAGCAGATAGAAAAGGTTCTGAAAGGTAGTTATAAAAACAAGGATTTTTTCTGTAAAATCCCATTTTTTCTGGAAAGACACCTATAAAGATAAACGTAAAAAGCAAAAATATGAAATATAAATACATAAGTAAAAAATAAAGCAAAAAACGCAACTCAAAATAAGGACCTGCCACTCACTCGTCATTCAAGTTGTTCTGACTACTATACTGTACTGTCCACATTTAGAAAATGGGAAGATAAATATACTTATTCTAACAGTTAGTTATAAAAAATTTTCATATAAAATCACGTTTTTTCAGTCAAGACACCTATATAGGTTAACTTAAAAAGCAAAACCTTATCAAAATTTAAAATTTGATCCAAATCATTAGATCCGTTTCCGAGATACACAAAATAAATTTATATGTATACAAAAATTGCTCATTTCAATTTATATCTCAGTTTTTGTCGAAATCTTTCGATAGTTAGCTGAATATATTTTTTTCCATTTTATATTAAAAATCTAAAGAAGTAAAAAAAAAACTTTTACTTTTATAGAAATGAAAGTTGAAATAGCAATCAAATAGAGTACTTCTGAGACAATTTGAAGTATTAGAAATATTGATAAATCTTTTGTGACACCGAAAACGTGTAAGCTTCCTTTAGATATCAAAAATCGAGGAATATTTTAAAGAGAATTGAGAAGAATAATGAATTTGCTGCCAACTGCCAGAAAAAATTCATTCCATCCATTTATTGAGATTTCCCTTTCATTGGAAAACTTCTTAAAAACATTGGTTCACACACAAACCCATCAAAAAAAAAGAAAAAAAGAAAGAACGTTGGGTTATTTACTGTTTTTTCCTTGTTATGCGTGCAGAAACCTGCCACAATATACGCATTCAATTATACTCTGATTTATTCCATAATGAGATCGAAAACGGAGTTACAACTCATAAATAACAAATCATGAAATGTTTTTCATGTCTTCTTTCATAAATATAGAGGCGATAATATAAAAACATTTCATAAATAAAAAGGACAAATGGTTTATAAATAAAAAATACACAAACATTGATAAAAAAAAACATTTATTTGAAAAGGAAAACGACCATTACGGAGAGAATTATAGAGTTAAATATTTCTATTTGAAATGAAATTTAAAAGAAACTCGAAGAATAATCAAAAATAATTTTTATTGAGCAATTTAATATTTGATCCTTATTCCGAATACATATCATTAAGCATATATCATTGGATCATGATATATGTTTAATTATGATATTAAATCATTTATTAGATATCATTAAACACTTTCAAGAAATGATATCTTATTATTTTTTATGAGCTATCGACTGACTTGTTGTATGTATAATGTTTATTTTGTAAATTTATTTCGCAGATGCTCGAGAAATGGCCCAATTCAAATGGCAGCATTTTCGCATAAAAAGGTTGCTGTTTACGTCATCAAACATCTAACTACACGTTGTCTCATTTTGTGCTGCTCAACTGTAGAATGTGTAAAATTAATTCGACGGACCGCGTTTCCCGAAAAAATGTGCTGACTCCACTGTAATACACAAGAATTAAATCTGGGAAATTAGTTTTTCGTGCGCTCTGTATTGGTGTAATCTCAAGATTTTAAGACAGCCATTTCATGGTAGTCTTATTGTTATGAATCAGTTTTTATGGCTAATATAAATGACCTTTTTTCAGCAAAATGATCAAATTCGCGATTTTTTTTCCTGAAACTGTGAATGAAAGCTACTAAGCTTATATTGACGTTATTCAATGGTTAATCTACTCAAAAGCATAAACTTTTTTTTCTTAATAAAAAAGTGACATTCTTTATACCTGAATAGAAAGAATGACCAATGCTTATAATTCACACAATGCGAATAGATTTAATTCTTAATGAAATATTTTCTCGTATTAAAATAAATTTTGATGATTTTAATGAATGCATATCAAAATTAATGAAGTTTATTACATCATCATGTAAACTCGCCTATGTGCTGCAATGCCGCCAAGTGACAAAATGTAAGAAATAATCTTTTTCAAGTAGAAATTCATGTACAAAGCATCACCAATGTTCGATCACATTCTCCTATGTCAACGGAAAGAAGAATATTTATGCTGCGGTATCCCAAAGCTCCTCTTCAGAGAAGAAATAAAAAATAAACATTATTTTTTATTTTATTTAAGAGGTCTGTATTAATTCAATCCTTTTCGACTCCATCCATCCAGTTTTTGTTTTAGCTATTATAGAAGTAAGACTATTTTATTTATTTGCCTACACCGACACTATCTATCTATAAGGTGTATAACGCTAAAGCTAACATTGGAGAATTTGAATGAAGAAGAATTAAAAAACAAAGACAAAAAAAAGCGTTAAATCAGTAATGAATGTACAAATGCAAACACAAAAGTATATAAATCCTGAATAAACTCAGGAGACAAAGCTTGTGTCAAAGAACTAATTATTAATTCTTGTAGCATTATCATTTTAAAATACAGAAGTAAAATTACAGATTCATTATTTTATGCAATTAAAGATGTAGGAACAAAATTTCATAGTCAAATGGGGAGAAAGAAAATAACAAAATATGGATAATTCACTTGGCGACTGATAATCGCCGTCAAATAGAAATAAATGTCTGAGCCAGCAAAGTCAAAAACTCATAATAAATAAAAAAAAATTACTTAGAATGAAAACTTTAAATTAAATTTACAAGAAGAGAAAATTGATTAGAATGCAATTTCAGAAGAATCATTTAGCATCTAATAGTTCCATGTACATATACATATAACATAATTTTGTAGATGTGTGACCGAAAAGAAGACAGATTTTAAATTAATCCAATTTATTTTTCCACGGAAGGACATGATTTGTACATTGGGAAGATCGATGATACGCGTCTGTTTATATAGGCACAAGAGCAAAATGTGTGAAAATTTTTCCCATAGTGTGCTTTTACTAAGACATTCTTATAAAGATTTTTTGACAATGTCGATTTAGGAAAAGGCATCTTAGATAGTTTGGAGTTATGCCCTGGGAGTTCAGTATTTTCCCTCTTCGCTTGTAGCCTGAGAGTTACAGACGCAGCAATTTTTTAGAGTGCGTGTTACAAATAATTAAGTAAAAAAATAGGATTTGAATCAGCAAATAAGAGAAAATTTTAGAATAAAATAACGTGAACCAATTTAAGATTTAAAAAAGAAGGAAATTAATTAGGATTTAAATTATATTAAGAGATATCTTTACACACGCACACACATATATAGAAAGTTCATCGGTATTTTCCTTCAAGAATTCCACTGTTACTCAAGAAAAACTTTATAAGGAACAATTCGAAACCTTTGATTTTCCCAGAAAACCTGATAAACAGATAAACTATTTGTTTACAGCCACCAACCTGCATTTATCTTATCTTTTAAGAAGCTCGGAACTTGCGGAATTTGCAATGATGTGGACCTTTTTAGCATATATTGATTCTATTTTATGCGAGATTTTGTTAAAGTATGTCTATGTTAACGGGAAAGTTGAAATCCTGTATTCTATAGAATACCGAAAACTGGCCGGCAAAGTATGAAATACATCTCTGATGACTTATGTTTTATTATTTATTGCTACTTAAAAACAAGATGAATGTATGTGTGTTGGCGTTCTACGGGTTAGATCGTTTAACTAAAGCTATAAAACTCCGCAACTCGAGGGGAATTTTTTTAAAATTTTTATTCATCGAAATTAAGAGACTCTTTTGCGTTTTTCTACACTAACTTTCAATAATATTAACTGCACCAAAATGACTTTTTTTTTATCATATTTGAATTAAAAAAATTATCTTTCCTACGAAATTTCTTTACTTGTCCTTTAATTTTTTTTTCATTTAACAGCTTAAAAAAAATATTTTCCAACAATATGTTTCACACAAAATAAAAATAAAATTTAATATGCACGACCTTGTTATGCTTGAATGAAAAAAAAACTTTTATTAATATGTTGCCATCATGCTGATAAAAAAGAGCAAATTAAAAATTAAGTTTATAAAAATTAAATCTCAAAAAGTATAATTTATAACACATGCCTATACGAAATAAAATAAACATGGAACATGGCATTTTCTATAAAAATAAATGCACGAAAAGGTTTCTGTAACTTTTAAAGTATATTAATTCAGTGATTTTACGTATTTAAGAAGAGCATGGTTTAAAATATATAGAACAGCCGCTCTAATTAAGCTCAATAGTTTATTACTAAACTTTTAGTAATATACATGTACATATAATGAGAAAACTAGTGTGTAAATGAAGTAAATAATTATATCTTATGTAATTTGACACAATAAATGTTCTGATGAATTATAGAATTTTAAATTTATATACAGACCCATGGTTCTATGAGATTTATTTAATAAAGCGCTCTTGAAAACCTAACAAAAAGAAATTTCGCTTTTTTTTTTGCGAAAAAAATTGATTTGAGTTATTAAAAGGCACCTATCAGAACCTTATGCCTTTCCAAGGCTGATTGGCTTAAAATAATGAAAGTGTTGATTGTCCAAAAATAATAATATTTAAAGCTATATAACTCGATCAGATTTGGTAGCAGAAAATTGAACTTTTTTATTTAAAAATTGAAGCGCCAGAAATATTTTACTGAATATGATTTCTTAGGATCAAAGGAATGTGTAAAATTTAGAAATTTATTGACTGTATCAAAATAATATATTTATTATTCTGATTATTTATAATTATTTGTCATAATAATCTGTAGTTCTCATAAGAATTCATTACTGAACGATATCGTTTCCTGTATTCATATTTTTTAAATGCTTGTTTTCAACGAATAAGATTTTGTTCCAATTGAAATTTTATCATTTCCGCTTTAAGTTAAAGCTCAAAATAGATGGGTACAGACGAAAAATTAGAGGTGTATAAAGTACAATGAACAAAGCGGTACAGGGCTTCTTTAATATTTTGATAATCATTATTTATGACTATCAAAATTTGGAGCGTAAAGATATTTTGCAGAAGATATTAATAAGACCAAACTACATAATATATTTAATTGAAAATTTTAGGGATCAATAACCCCGGCGAACCGGCTGATCGTCAAAGGCGGATAATAAGAAATAAAATTAAGAGGAATTCAAAATGAAATTATTTCCTTTCTTGGTGCAGCAAGTAGATTCTTATTTTATTTTATTTTATTTAATAAGAAAGGAATCATTAATTTTGGGCAACTGACAATTTTTTTTAAAAAAATATTTTGAATAAAAGTATTTTAAGGACATTCCATCATTATTTTTTTAACAACATTCTAATTTGAAGGAATGAACGTCTTTTAAATAATAGGCTTACGAGCTTTTTTTCATACTTTCCCTAAATAACATTTGTCGCTCTGTAGAGTGTCTGGATATTATATATAATGCCTAGAGAAAATGTGCAATAATTCTCATATTTAACACTTTACCTAAAAATGACAGGCATTCTACAGAATGCCGGTGCTTTATACATTGCCGATAATATATATATACTAATTCTATGAATATTTTTAATGTTTTTGATTTTAGAAATCTGTTTTTTTATTTATGAGACTCTAAATCTAAAAATTCTGAATAAGTTTTTATTAAATTATAAACTAGCGGTCTCCGTCTTAGAAACATACTAATTACTCTTTCAATGCAAATATTTCTTTTGTGACGCGAATATTTTTAGTATCTATATTTACTGAAACTATTGTTTAAAAATATAAAATGTTTACGTATTTTTCAAAAGAGCCTTTTTTGAATTTATATAAAAAATAACTGAATTATTCTTCATTTGAAAGAATTCTTTGTAAGAAGAATATTACTTTAAAAAACATTATTTACCATAAGAAAATGTCAAATTTTATTCATGTCAATTTAAATTTCAATTCAGTTTGTTATATTGCCAGTAGTTTGGGCAGGTTACAAAAATTCATTTTATCTAATTTTTAGACTAAATCTTCTACAAAAAAAGTTTCATTTTGAACATATATTTACATAAAAAATGTTATGTTGTTCTAAGCATAGATCCCTACAATCAAATACTTTCCAAATCCCACTAAAATAGTTGATTTAAAGATTTCATACTTATTGCTGCTTTTTACTTATCAATATCAATAACAGATATTTTAGAGAGGGGAAATGATATCGTCTACAATTATTTCTGATTAAGCACACGATTTTTGGTTAAGCACACGTTTTTTGTGTAGAAAATACGCATAGAGAAGAAACTCTAAAAATTAGAAATCGATATTTTGATGCATATCCATAATTTAAGCCTCAGCAAGAAACAAGAAAAAGTTGATATATGTTTGTTCTTTGGCATGTATATGAAAACTAAAACAGACAAACACAATGATATAATTAGATAAAATTCGGCATGCAGTATTTATTAATTTATACTAAAAATTTTTAATCTATCAATTTTTTTTAATAAATTCGTTAAATTTTACTTTTGATAAATGCGAAAAAACATTTAGTCAAATGCATAATCAATTTTTCCCTGTATAAAAATATTATACTAGAGAGAGAGAGAGAGAGAGAGAGAGAGAGCCATGGCTCCCTTAATCATTTTTTTCTCTTTATTATTTGAAAAAAAATCACTGGATGTAATTATAAGACGTAAATACTTCTTGAAAGTTAAGGTGCGTAGATTATTTTTTTAAGGGATCCGAAGTAGGAACATCTCGAAAACGAGGATTAAAAGTCAACGAATCATTTTTGGGTTCCTAGTCAAGCGTGGCATCGTTAGAGAGACATGGTTAATGTCTAACCTTGATGAGACATCATACTACAAGATAACATGTAAGCTACTTGTAACACGCTTCAATGTGATTCATTTTTCAGGATAAATAATATTCGAATTTAGGAGGCTCAACAGAGGGTCTTTGAACTTTAATTGTATAATCTATATACCTAGAACGGACTTATACTTCTATACCTAAATAAGAGGGAATCCATTGGAGGATCTTAGGTATAGGAGAAGAAGCTTCCGATATAATGGTTGCTTCTTCCTTTTCTGCCGGGTTATAATTAATTCGGGATCGAGTCTCATTTACTTCGATCACGGGTCGTACTTCTGCTTGGAGGCTGAAATATGAATGGTGCCGTAATGGAGGCTATAACGCTTTCACCACATTTATCGCTTTAATGTTTTTGGCAACTCTATTATTTAGCTTACCCCAGATACTAAGGCAAGGCAGGGATGATTCCTTTGTCGTTACTCCGATAAGAAAAGTATTTTTAGGTTATTGATACTTTTAATTTCAATAAACCAACCACAAAGGATGAGATGAATAAATTAGGTTGTACACATGCAAGCTGAATGCACCACTAAAAAGATCTTTCTTGCAAAAACTGTGGCAATTCCTGAAATTAGATGAGTTGACTGTGATAATAAGAATTTTAATATTATTAGATTAATTAGAGAAGTATCACTGAGAAAAAGTTAAAATGAAATAAACTCGTTGAAAAAGTTTGTATACAATCTGGATTGTTGAGTCAGAGACGACAAAAAATAACATAAGAAACATAAATCCCTAAGAAAAATTCATTTATGACCAAACTAATATTGTATGAGATAATTAGCATTTATAACAAAATACAATAATAATACACGAGATTGCTATATACATGCATCGCTTTTGCATGTGAAAATTATAGTGTTAATAATGCGATAAAACAAATAACAAAATCTAATAATTTAACAATAACAAAATAAAATAATTTAATAATAACAAAACATAAATTCAGCAATGTGAAAAAAACATATATTTAAAATAGTTACTATATTATTGTTTATCGAATATATATATGGCTATGAATAAGTTAAATATAATCAATACTTCTTTTATTATTATACAGCTTCAATGAAAAACAGAACCCGATTTACAAAATTATTTTTGATATAATCATTTAGTACGCTGACATTTAACCTTTCAATAACTTCTTTCTTTTCTTCCCTCTGCTTCTTAATTATTTCTTATTTATGTTTCTAAGCGTGCTTTCTTAATAAATATGAATAAAAAGTCGCTCTGGAAAGAGTAATCCTTTGTCTTCAAACTAAGTGTTAAAAAAAATCATATACTTAGCCACTTGAGCTATGCTCCATAATCATTTTTATTGATGTTACTTACATTATGGGTTAATATACATCCGGTTATTTCTTTTATCTAAATTTACGGCGTGTACCTGTTAAAGGCCGCTCTCATAACCCCTGTTTTATGACGGACAAAAATAATGGTCATTGCGGCCAAGAATTCCATTTAAGGGAGAAGTTTAGCCATCAGATAGCTCCTTACATTTTTGAGGCGGTCTTGTGGGTAAAGCCTAATAAATTATTCTCATATACAAAAGAAAAAAGGCTGTACGACAGCGATGACTTTACTTTTGAACGAATGTTGTTTTCGAAACGAAAATATGAGCCTTAAAACTACGCAATATTTCGTTAACTGCTTTTATTCCTTTAATTTCTTAAGTATAAAGCGAAATGGAAAGAAACACGTGGATTGACTAAAAATTATATCGTAACTATAGGCTATTTACTTTATATTTTGTTGGAAAATATCAAATAATAGATACTGTTTGGTAAGACAATTTTTAGGTAGTTTGAACTTTTCTTTGTTGCTTTCGGAACAGAAATATGATAAATTACGCAATATTGATTTAAATGCATTTTATTCCGTTAATTTTAAAGTACGATATAGATGAAATGAAATAGACATGCTAGTGTTGCCAAAAATAATATCGTAAATATGAGCTACTCTGACTCACATTTATAAATTTTTTATTTAATGTTATGCTATAAAAAATTGAATAATAAAAATAGAACTTTCAATACAATTTTTATTCAACTGTTTCTGCAAACGATAAAAAATCCACTTTTTAAAACACATTATGATTTTTGAGGAGAGGCTGGATGGGGATTAAGGCTAAAATAGAACATAAATTTAATATTCCTCTCTTAAAACACTCTTAAACATGTTTCAAACTATGTAACCCATTGGTTTTGGAGGAAAAGTATTCTTATATTAATACAAAAAACACATTTCATTTATTCTTTATTTGCATTGGCATTTTTTGTAAATTTTTTTATCAATAAAGAGAAAAGACTAAACAAAATCATCCTCATTAGAAATCTTACATGGATATCTAAACATGATATTTGTATCAGTCTTCAAAAGTTCAGAAACAATTTCCATTTCTTGGAAATCAAACTTCAATTTTGAGAATACTTTAAAGTTTTTGGAAATAGATTCTCAATTTATGGAATTCAAACTTGGTTCAATCAGCTTTAAATTCTGATTTTTGAGACGGTTTTTTTTCTCTTGGGGACAAGGGATACACCTGGGTCAAAATAACCCAGGTATATTTGTAAGAGATTTTTTGAAACCACGAAATATTTAATATAATAAAAACTAAAAGAAAATTATTTGAGATTCTTCGGTAATATTTATTTTGATTGTTGTGGTCACTATTCTTTTAATACAATTAGCTGGCTTAACATAAGAAACACACCGTGAGCACAACTGCACATTCATCTCACTTATAACTGTACGTCATCTTACAGTGTGATGTAAAGCCACTTTCTTTATCCTACTGATAAATGCGTAGTTGACTCCAAATGTAAAGGGGAGTGACGCATTTGACATATATTACGTGAGCATAAATTGAATCTACTGAAACTGCAAGCTATAAAAACCACTGAAGCAATTTTAACTAGAAAATGGTTTATTTATAAATGTGTTGTTAAATTTTTATATTTCTCAGCACTACTTCTTGAGAGATTGTTTTACAAAAAAGGTCCCTTTAATTTCAGACGTTACTTTTAAGTAACTTTTATTAACTCACGTACCTTTTTTGTCTGATCACCACCGAATATAAAAGAAAAGAAACGAAAAATGCAAGCAAAGTATAAAACCGCTTCATGAAATAAGATCCGTAAACCTAAAAAGAATTCTGAAAAATTTATGCATTATTATCTCAGATTTTTGAAACAATTCAATCCGTTAAAAAGGAATAAAAATTCTTAAATGCCTGCAATCTTAAAAATATTCTTGAAGAAAATTTCGAACCAGAAAAAGAAATCTAATTTAATTCTATATAACTTTGCATATCTTTTCACACATATTTATCCCTCCACGTATGAATTTTGTATTATACAGATCATAATCTAAGGCTGATTTTATTATTTTTTATTTTTTGAACTTTTATTATATTTTCATGGAGTTATTCTTTTAGTAGTTGAATAACTCACTGATAAGACACATAGAAAAAGAATAAAACTTTTTTCTAGATATTTTTAACTCATGGGGATTAATGAGTAATTAATTAATTAATTTTTCTGGTCAGCCGTTTATATTGTCATTAAAAAATCCTTTTTGAAAGTGCATTATTATATATCCTGGAGAATTTCAATATCTTATTCTAGTGATTACACAAAGAAAAATAATTAATTGCTGAATAATGCGAACTGTTTAATTTAGAATGTTCAAATAACTCATAGTTTAGCTGTCGAATTTTACATCCCACTGCACGTATTCCGTTGCCAATTTTTAATTTCATTTTTTACTAGCACCCATAAATCAAACGATTTACAATACATCAATTCACAAAGTTTTTTTTTTTTAAATAAATTATCGTGTATAAAGTAATGCTTGTGTCGAAGGGAAATAACCTCTATTTTAAGACATTCTTATTTCTTGACCGAACATCTTGTAGCCACATGCTAACCTCGAAACTTTCTCTTTTTTTATTATTATGTTTTTTCAGAACTCGGAACCTAACATTCGGCTTTGAAACTTCAAGGGCGCAGTTTTTATACAAATTTAAAGGGATAGCCATCTAACTGAAAACTACCATTTAATTTTTAAGAATGCGATGAAATACTGTCGTTCCTTTTGAAGGAGAGGCGACGACTAATAACATGTACCAACTGATACATATTATTAGATTGGTATATATTATTAGTCTGATAGAAACTTGAAAACTATTATTGTGAAGTAAAATATATTGGAAAAAAAATAGAATGGGAAAAGACAACATCATAAACATCATTTTTGAAATATTCGCATTTAAGATTTAAAATTACACTCATGCGGTTGAGATTTTGCATGCACCATTATCTTTACATTGATACACGATTAAGATTACACTATTATCTTTATTACACATTGCATACACCATAATCTTTAATAATAATAAAATCGAATGTATGTCTGTTGGCTTTCTACAGGTAGATAGTTGGAATTACAGCTACTAATTTCGGCATAAACATTCGGGTGGAATGTTTACATTGGTACAATTTTAATTAATTACACTTTTAATTAACAGTTTGAATTTTTTGGAGATAGTATTAATTAGCATATAAAAATGAATAAAATTTAAAATTTGAGTTCCATTGACAACGTTTGGGATGTTGTGCAAATATTGCCACAATTTCAACAATTTTTTAAACATTTTTTTAAAATGCAATTAGTTAAAAACGTTTCATCAGTGGTCAAATTTTGCTATCATTTTTAATAAAGTCACCTGTGTGTCTAGTATTGTTAAATACCAAAGAAAAAAAAAGAGTGCGTTTATTTAATCTTTCAACGTTGATTTCAAAACTGGATTGATTTTTATTCTGATTTAATATTGCATATAAGTAGCAAGTAATACAATATTTTTTATCACAATATATAATTAAAAAATGGATTATTAATCATAAACGAGTGAAATTTATATAATTTTTAACATATTTTATTATTTACTATCGAATAGATTTTAATATCATTTCAATTTCATAGTATATAAAATTCAAACATTAATATAGTTTTGAACTTCCCAAACAATAGCTAAAGTAAACAAACAAACAAAAAAGACATACTTTTTAAACGCTTTAATTTAACTTCGCATTTTTCATGCATGTACAGATGGAAATTTGTAATCGACTTTTCACTTACTTTCTTATTCCCTATCGTTCTGAAATTTTGTATATTTATTTATTTCCGATGAAAATATAATATTTTATTAGTTTTTAGATTCTTTTAATTATTTATCATGAGTTATAAAATATATAAAAGATTAAAAAGTAAAAAAAAACAATAAAAATAAAAAAGTTTTAATCCACGCTTTTATTAATGTTGTAAATAAGAAAAATATCTTTATTCCAAATCTATTAGTAATATAAATAAATTAAGACAGATTTAAATCATGCGAAAGAAATATCATATCTACGCTACAAGTTCAAAAATATTTAAATATATGAATTTTATCATATACATTATAAAATTCTAGTTCAAATTAAGGTATTTCTATTAAAATTAAAAGATTTCACGATTTTGCTTTGACATACAAGTTTTTTATTTTAAAAAATGGAAAGCAAGAAATTAACGATGTAAAAAGCATTTAAAAATTAAAATCTTTACTCTTAGAATAGGAAGAGAACTAATGTGAAATACAATATTCAATATTTTAGTAGAATATCAAAGATATAGGTAATGTACGAATCATTATATTTATTCTTAAGAAATCAAGGATATTGGAAAGTAATTCAACCTTCCCCTTCCTACACTCAAAATGAAATTTTATGTATCGTTTAGAATATGAATGCAGACTTCAACGCAGCCAATGGCATGGCATGATTTGCCCCAGGCATTATAACACTGCTAGCGAGTTCGACTCGCAGTTAGGCTCTGAATCTTATAAGAGTCAAAAGCCCGACATCTGTTGTCATGAAACATGAGAAAGGAAGGTGACAAATTCTAATAATTATCATTTGGTAAATATTTTGAAACTAGAAAATAATAATCAAAAATAAGAAAAAGGCTTTATCAGTGTATTGAAAAGGAAAATAATTTTTTTTTCCATCAAAACTTTTAGAATATAATACAAAAATAAGTAATGCTTAAGAAAAACAAAATAATAGGGGAAGCCTCTAAAACCACGATGAATGATACGAAAAAGTTCCAAATATTTATTACATAAAAATTAAAGCACATTATAAATGTGATTACGATTCCAATCTATTTAAATCCTGTCTCTCTCTGCGTCTTATGTTTTTACGAATTTCGTTTTGATCTCCAAATTTTTTTTCTCCTTAATACGCTAATAAAAACTTTTACATAAAAGTTTTTTTATACATATTTTTAAAGCTTTCTACACTGAAAATTTCTGAAAATTAGCCTATTATGAAATAGATAGTTTATAATAGGCTAATCTGTCCACCTAAAAGAAAGAGAACACGATAATTATAAAATGAGAAAACCCTAACAAATAAAATTTGGTATACAGTTTTAACATTTAAATTATAAATCTGTATCAAATTTAAACTTCAAAATGAAAAGATCTTTAAAAATAAAATTTGGTTCACAGTTTTAACATTTAAATTATAGATCTGCATCAAATTTAAACTGCAAGATAAAAAGATCTTAGTAAATAAAATTTGATATATAGTTTTAACATTTAAATTATAGATCTGTATCAAATTTTAAACAAAATCCGTCAAATGAGTTGAGCATTAGTCCGTATGTACATTCGCTTGGGCATAAATGTGACACCTCAAAAACACAATGACTAAGAAAAATGAAATCGGCATGTGCCTTTACTATTAAATTTATAGTTTTGAGTCAAATTTTAATTTCAATCAGTTGGAAAAAAAAATGCAGCCCAACATGCTTATTTGATTTTTTTTCTATTATTCTACGAAACATAAAGTGCTCATATGCATTACTCAGAATATAAAAATCTGAGAACTCACAGCAGTCATGACTTTACCCAAGATCCACAATTTTTATACAAGGAATGAAAATAAACCTTTATTAGGAAGTATGCGGGAAATTTTTGGGGAAACCACTCCTGTTGGATTGTATCAGTACATTATTTTTTCTTAAGTGCAAGATTAACATTGTCAGAATATATATTTTTTTACTTTCTGGTATACGAAGTATAGAGGTAGTATAGTAATCGTCAAAAAATTTGAAGTCGATATTTTGAAGAATCTCCACGTTACGGACTTCTCTCGGTCCGAAAAACCATGTTTTGGAATTTTATCTGTCGGTCTTTCTGCGAACTCGAAAAATAAAAAAAATCTTTAAAGTAGACAGCTAAAATTTAGTATATTTAATTATGACCAAATTTGCTGATTTCTAAAATTTTTTGAACGAAATCCATTTGCAGGAAATATGTCCGTTTGGCTGTTCTAGTACAAGTGAACTCGATAAGTACAAAACACAAGGCGTTAGGCAAATAAAATTTTGCACACAGGTTTATCATCTAAAATATTAGTATACATTAAACCAAAACACTGAACCAAATCTTCCAAAGATTGAAAGACTGCATGTACTTTTGCATGCATGTAAACGCAATGACTTAAATTTATGAAATTCGTCATGTTATCTTGTGACTGGCTGCAACGGTAGTTTTGTGTCAAATTTTGGTGTTGATCAGTCGGCAAAAAAAGGTGTCCAAAATACATATTTTCTCAATAGTCAGAAAAAATGCCAGATTTACACCAAAGATCTAATTTTTTAATTTTTGGTCACCAAAGTCATGCAAGTTATTCCCGGTCTTACCGAAAGTCCACAATTTTATGCGGTGAAAGTGGAATAATGGTATGCGACAGCACCCAAGCGAACACTGCTTCTGCTATTCTTTGGCTGGACTATGATCTAAAAATAGTTTATATTGTACTATTTCCATTATTCTACAGATGGCTCTTGAAGACTTTACTAGTAACTGGAATTCTTCTGATACAGAAGGAAGCAATATCTAATTAGCATCACGGCAGAATTATTGATTTTACAAGTTTTTTCGTTGATTTAATAATGTTAAACTCCAGATGTGTTTTACTCGTTTTCTAATGCTAATTTGTGTTTTGTCCGTGGCTAAATGTTTTGCGGTTGTCTTGCTAAAACATAAATAAGTTTTGTTTCCAAGATATACATTGTTTATCAAGTTATTACAGACATTTAAAATGGCGGCAGTTGCTTCAGATAAAACGAACGTACAGATGTTCAGAACTTGCAAATCAGCCCCCTTATGCTATTCAACTTTCAGAGAAGTCTGGGGGTAAGTTCTTTTTTGAATTATAATACTTTAACTGATAATTATATGTTAAACTTATTTTGTTTCGTTTTATTTAACACTAGCCGCCTTTGACGACCAGCCGGTTCGCCAGTATTACCACTCGCTACAATTTTCAATTAAATATTTTAAGTAACTGGTCTCTTAATAGATTCTCAAACAAAACATTTTTAATCTTCAAATTTTGATAGTCATACCAAACTTATACTGTTGTTTAGATCGTTTCGTTCAATTTACTATATATATTTTGCTAATTTGTTGTCATTTCCGGTAAAACTTCAACTTTAATTTAAAGTGGAAATGATGAAATTGCAATTAATATAAAGATATTTTTTAATAAAACCAAGCGTTTTATTTTATTTATCATCTTTATTGTTATTTATTTATTATTATTATTATTGAATATGAGTATTGCAAAGAGAATCGCTCGGTATTTAAATCTTATGTAAACTACAAAATATTTTTCATAATTTATGTAATATCTCAAAGAATAATTCAACAAAAATTTCTCAGATTCAGCATAAAATTCAGTTTTTAGTTTTGCTTTCAAAAGGATTGAAATGAAATCAATAATTATATTTTGTTCCGGCCTATAAATATATTTCAAAAATTATGAAGTCTAAATGTAATGCAGTAAGGCATCATATTCTGAGAAATATTCTGGACACATCAAATTTTAAATAAATGAATGAATGTTTCTATTTTCCATGATCAACTAAGACTTATTTATGAAGTTTTGAATGTTAAAAATTTAGAAAAACTCAACATTTTCATAATCTTAGGCCAAATAATCTTGAGAAACCTGCGCGCTGATTGGCGTATTTTCTTTAAAACGATCGATGGAAAATCTAAAATTATCCTTTTTTTTATTGAATAGTGATATTGAAATTTTCATAATTTAGTCAGTTTAAGTGATTGACTTAGTTGATTGGAAATTAACTCTTTTTATTTAAAATATTAGTGTTTCAAGAGCATTTTGTTAATCGTGATTTCCACAGCAGAAGCTTTATGTAAAATCAAAAATTCGTTATTTATTAGAGCATTTATTGAATCAAGATACATAAAATATAATCATTTTCCATTTAGACTATTTTAGCATATCTGTGTCTTACTAAAGGTTTACAAATTAGCTGTGTGTCCCTGATTTGAATGGATATCCTGTACATATTAAACAAAACTTGCCTTAAAATAAAGCTGATTTATTGGATTAATAATATAGAGAGTGTAAAAGATCATAAAATAATTTTTCTTGAATTTATTTTTTAGAAAAAATAATATTTCATATTTGTTTCCTTTCCTACAGACACGTGCCGAAAATTATATTTTTGCAGATTTCATTTCCAAAAAGATTTAATTTATTTTTAATTGGAGCTTTAATCAATGTGATGGCAACACTGAGAAAAAAGCTAATTTTTTCCTATGAATGCGAAATGTGCTCATGCAGCTTAAATTTTATTTTTATTTTGTACGAAAAAATTGTTGAAAAATATAGTTAAAATATTTATTTAAAAATTCATTAAAAATAGAAATTTAATTTTAAGGTCAAAACATTGGTATCATTTAAAAGATAAATTTTTGATCTTTAACTTGATGTAAAAATCTTTTTTGTGCGGTAATATTTTCGGAAGTTATAGCAGAAACACGCCAAAATTTCGCTTAATTTTTAAATAAATGAAATTTGAATTAAAAATTTGATAAAATAACCCCCAGGGGCACATCCCGGCCTGCAAGGTATACACGTGCCAAATTTGGTAGCTGTAAGTTGAATGGTCTGTCATGTAGAACGCCAACACACACACACACACACACAGCTTTATTATAAGTATATAGATATAGAAGTTGATTTTGAAATGTCATAAGAAGAATAGTATAACAAAAATATTAAAAAATTTAGCAAGGAATTTTGATTGTGCGGTGTATGGTAAATACTTCAGCATAATCCACTACGATTGCTTCTGCATTAACTCAGTGTCGATTTGAATCATAAGTATATAAATTTTAGTACTGATATGTATACTATAATGAAAATTTTAGTTTTAGCAGGGATTTGGTTTTGCGGTGTATTTAGCATAGCAAAGCTTGGTCTGGTTGCTTTAAATTTCAATAGATATAATTGTTAAGTAATTTAGCATAATTGTAATTATTGTAGTAAGCGGAAAATAAATCAATTGAATGTAATTATGTGGTTCTTGTATAGCATGGAAATTTAATAGATAGTACATGTATTGCTGCTGGTAACTTTTTTTACTGGAAAAAAAATGTTCATTTTTTTTTTCTTCGTTTGAATAATTTTACTGCATTTATTAGTGTCATTGCATATGCCTTCTAAAGATTTATCATTTTACCTTTAAAACGAAATCGAAGAATATTAACGAGTTCTGTATTCATATGATTTTTTCGTATGTATCGTATATATATATATTATCATACACTGTATTCGTATATATTTTTTCGGATTTCTTCAAAGTATTCATGAAGGCTTATCCAGTTGTACGAATATTTCTGTGTTAATATTAATAGTTGTTTCATCTCTTGTATATATGTATTTTTTCGCGGGCGTTCTAGCATAGGGGTAGCGCGTCTTCCCTGTGCTCTGGGTGTCCTGAGTTCAAGTCCTGGTTCGGGTATGGTCATTCTTCGTCTATTCTCTCTGTGAGATGTGTGAATGTCCCCCATTTGTAAAAAGGGGCTGTAGAAGAGATTGTGATGGGTGAGTAGCTAAGACGCACTCTTGGCCCTAGTTGGCGCTACTGAAAAACAAAAGACGCACCCTCAGCTTAAAATCGCTAACTTCGTCAACAAATTTGTCCATGGCAAATGCCATTAGAAACAACAACATATACTTTTTCAGTTGTAGAATGTACGTGTAGAATATGTAGCATAATCTACACTGGTTGTTATTAAATCCTAGTTTAGTGTTCCCCGAGTTTTTCGCCATTATGGTAATTAAAAAAATTGCGGAATAATTTTCCTATTAACCCTAATACTGATTTATTTAGAAAAATATTTCCCTTGTTGAGTTAATTTTACATCTACTACAGCAATTTGGTAATAAATTAAAATTAAAAATTACTGACAAATGAACATTCTTTAACGAATTTAATTAAACTACGTTTTATAATTAAAAGTATTATTAATGCTTATAAGACATTAAGTGTTATTTTTAAAATGAACTGTGAATAAATAATATGCATCATCCTGAAATTCTTACTGAATTATTTTGTTCTAATTAAAAACGTCTGTATACGAATTTTGTCAGAACAGAAAACACACACACACATACACATATCTATATCTATCTATCTATCTATATATATCTATATATCTCTATATATCTATATCTATCTATCTATCTATCTATCTATCTATCTATCTATCTATCTA
>JAPMOR010102267.1:1325236-1349101 GCA_026543865.1 Argiope aurantia | reverse complement strand
TGATCTTTTGAATTGTTTGTCTTTATTTCATAGTTTTCATTTTAATATTTAGCAATTTATTGTTCTTTTCATGGGTTCCCGTGATTATTCGATAAGTCTGTGAATGTTCAATAATCCGATGTCTGATAATTAGGATAAACAGAAATATTATAATCACAAATTTCAGGGATAGTGTATTTGAGAAATTGATGTATACATTTCAAAATATATATGACACAGACAGAACAACGTTTGCATCGCTGAAAAATTCAGCTTTTTTTTTCTTTTTTTGATATGGAAATTCCTACATCGTTCCCTGTTTAAATGAAGAATTAGTTGAACCGAGTAAGTGCATTTATTCCTTCAAATTTCTTCAGAAAAGCACCAGTCTCTAGTAATGACGCAACTAGGAACGGATGCTTTCCTTTTTCCTTGAGTTGTTCTTGTTATTTTGAGATTCCTTAATTTTAATGAGCTAGCTGAGCTACTAGGTTCCCACTCCCGCTGCTAGCGAGGTCATAGAATGTTTTTTAATGCAAAAATTTATGCTCGATAACTTCTGCAGATGTCGAAGGTATCGCGTGCCTGATTTATTTAATTTCTTTTGAGTTATACGGAAAAAAGGATATTTTTTTAAGTTAAAATATTTTGCCGAATGCCTAGAGGCATCTCGTGTTCAAATTTTTCTGTCTAAATTTCCCAGTCGGTTTGCAAAAGTTCGTTATTCCAGAATTAAAAGTGATTCAACAATTGTGACTCTTAAAAGTTCAGAAAGAAGTATTCTTAGATAAGACAATCGTGATCAATAAATCTCATAATATTAATGAAAATGTTAGATAACTGTAACTGTTTCACATTATTGTTTATATGGTCGGCTGTCTTGATTAATGACGTGACATTGTTGGCATCTTTGGCGAATTAAGGGACACACTAACTTAGGAGTTTACCCTGGTTGCTTCTTTATAATTCATTATCGGTTTGAATCATAGTTTTATAAAGTTGTTGTTATGTATACTGTAACAAAAATTTTAGTTTTAGCAAAAATTTAATTTTGCGGTGTGTTTGGTGCAGCAAAATTCCTTCTTGAAACTCTCGTTTCACGCTTTCTTGTCTTACCAAAATTTATTTCTATGTTAAGACTTCTCTATCTCCTTACCAGAAACAAGAGTCCATCCAACTCCTTTTCAAAATATCTCCCAAGCTAAAATACCTTTCATGTATTTTCAAAAATGATTCAGATATATTTTTTAATTGATTTATACGGTTTTATTGTTAAAAAAATATTAGAAAATAAATAATAAAACCCCGTAAAAATTTTTTAAAAAAATGAAAATGGCCAGTCCTATAAATATAGACATTATTTGATTTTATTTAGAAATCTTAGTTAAATATTTTTTTCAACAGATGATTATTTACTTACATTTCTTGAAAGTATTTATCGTCTGCTTATCTTTTCTTTCTTTTTTTTTGTTTGGGATAATAAGACGAAAACAAGACGAATAATTTTTTGTCTTGTTTTCGGCTAACAAATCGTTGTTTTATTTTAGTTTCAATAATCGAAGACATTTTTACAAAAATTAATATTGATTTTATAGAACCTTTGCCGGTTTCTGCAGTGGGAAAAATATTTAATTATAGCGATGTGTTTGGCGTCTAAATATCCGGATGCCATAGCTATATCGGATATCACCTCCGTGTCTGTTGTCGATGAAAGTCTGTGCCTTAACAATTTTAGTGGCATGGAGTTTCCAAAGGAAATTCAGCAAAGGATCTCCTTAATGAACGAATTAACAAAGAAATTTGTTGAATGTTTTGAAGTTATGATTTTGAATAGTTCAACATAACATTCTCATAGCAACCCTGTTAAACAATTTCATCTCACGCTTAGATAAATACTTCGAGTTTTGTGTCTAGGAGGTCCAGACTAGAAGAATTCCATGCTATTTATTGCCTCTAAGAACAGTGACCCACGAATCTAAAGGGTTTAGCCCAACCGAATTGGTTCATGGAAAGAACATGAGAATACATGTTATTCTACTTTATGAAAATTGCCTTCAACCTGAAGAAGAGCAGACGGCATTGACGGAATAAGTTTTAACTGTTCCCAATACACTGAAAAAGAGTTGGATGGACTCTTGTTTCTGGTAAGGGGATAGAGAAGTCTTAACATAGAAATAAATCTTGGTAAGACAAGAAAGCGTGAAACGAGAGTTTCAAGAAGAGGATTTGGTATTGATATTCTCTAATTATAAAGCGAAGAAGCTTAGTCCACTATGGACTGAGATTGGTACTATTTTGAAGCTCTTATAAGCTAATTATATGGTGTCCATACCTCATTGATAGTATAAGATCAAGCTTATCATGTTAATATGCTTAAACCCTACTACATAAGGCCAGAGAAAATTAATTACCTTTCTTTAGAGGCTGAAGAAGGAGTAGGAGTCTTTAAATTAGATTTCAAATGTTCTTGATTTGTAAGAAATTATTCCATAATTTACTGATGAAACCATGACTTATGACTAAAATCAGTGACAAGAACTGCAGAATGTCATTTAGAGGTATCGTGAATGATTTTCCAGTGTTTCTGGAGAAACTGATCTTGTCACTCACTGCTGGACGAACCAATATTGTCGAATCCTTATAGGATATCAAGAAGGTAAAATGAAATCCTGTGGAAGGAAATTCAGAAAATGCTTGCCACGAAAATCATTGAAGTAGAATATTCTGATTATACTTCATCTATGATACTGATTGTAGTTCTTGAAAAAAAAAACCTTGCATAGATTATCGAAATCTCAATAAAATCCCTACCATGTATCGAGAAAAGAATTGGAACAACCTCTTCTGCTAAATATATTACAGTTTTGGACTTGTCATAGGGATTTTGGTAAATTCCCAAGTCAAGAAACGTCCAATGGTTGTCCATATTTATCACAAACTTTGGCACATTCATAGAGTTGCTCATGTTATTTGGGCTGAAGAATGGCTCTTATGAATTTATTCAAATGGTAGCATAGTTACTTGATTCTTGTGAAAGCGTTGTTGTTCCCTGTCTCAAACCCACGACAGTCTTCTCTGCTATATACCAATAAATTACAATGTTTTTAAAAGAAAGAAGGAAAGTGCATTGAAAGAAAGGTCTATTTTGTTAATTTCCTGCCATCTGAATCCTTAAACTGTGGTGTCGCGATTGAGGGAGGGAGGTCAGAGATGATATAGATATACCCAATCCCAGTTTTATGAGGACAAAATATTAGTGCATTTATATCCTTTCTTGAAATATCATAAAGGGGGGGGGGAGATAATGTCGTGCCCAGGTCGTTCTCTTTATAGTACTGAAAACGATTGGCAAAATTACTATATAATGACCCAGTAGCTTGTCACCCTCGCTACGCTACTGACCTTAAAAGTTATAATATTATATAAAAAAGGGTATAATATTAAATAAAGGAATATTAGTTAATATTCATATGATTCGAACTAAAAAGAACGAAGCACAAGGCAGATTATGCAGTTGAAAAAGAATACTATTCTACACTATAAAAAGATGCATTTACTTGTATTAAATCTGTTTCACTTTATTGATAACAATATTAGATTTAGTTAGTGAAAAATTTTCCAACCATATATATTGCGTCTTGCACAAATACCGCAGATTTCGTTACAGAATTTTTAAAGAATTTTTCATCCTAGAGCGATACTTACTTTAAAATCGATTTAAACAATCATATGGCACAATATACTTAAATCCAAATAAATTCCTTTATTTGCGTAGTTTCTTCTCTCCAAAGATTCAAACAGACACGACAAAACAGGGTATTTTCATTAAATATTCACTTACTACAGAGACTCTCATTTTAAGATCAATATAAACCAGATTTGAGGACTGTGTATCATTCCTACTAAAATAAACAGATGGCATTTTCAAGTTTCTTGAAAAGTTTATAAAAAATTTACACGTTTCATTTTAGAAGATTCGTACTGGTTAAGATTAAACTTGCATTGGTTGCGCCACGTCACCAATTATTTAGTTCTCATTTACGTGATGTCCTTAAAATACGCACTATTAAATTTTATTGATAAAAATACATTTCGCGCTCAACTGACTTTTAGCAGAAATATGCTCTGAAAAATAATAAAAATACTCTGATGCACAAATTTTAGGGAATTTTTGCATTTAGAATATTTTCAAAAGTTTCAGATAGCAAAATTCTGTTCATATATAGGTTAATATAATAAAAATAGAAATATCATTAAATAATTATAACCCACTTATATGATTGTGTCTATGGGGCATCAGTTCATAAAATTACAAAACAGCCGTTATTAATTGAAACTATTAAAATGGGTTGACAGGAGATGTATAGTCTTTTGCAGTTATACATCCTATAGTGAATTCATATTGGAAATCGGACAACTTACGCATCTCCATGGAATTTGTTCCCACTCTATTAGCAAGGTTATTTTAGGGTCATGGACTGCCGATCAGTTTAAGCACCTTCCCAAAAGCGTCCCATACATGTTCTATAGGGTTAGTATTCAGAGATATAACTTCGAAAGTCCTCCCTTTATAGAAAATTCATCAAACAAATGAACCTAATTTGGACAAACGTTGTCTCCAGTAAAAATGAAATCAAGACCAATTGCAACACTGCAGAGGTGAAAAGATGTTCTAGGATTTCATCCGTATATATAAAAACAGCCACACAACTTCTGTCAAAGACATGGAGGTCTATGTCTTCTTTTAACATGGTGTCTGATCCAATTATCAAATCTCGCTGTTACACCGTCACTTTCTAAGAGAACACTTGGCTTATCCTTAGTTTTCTCTATAGATATATGGATGTCGAGAATCAGTAAGGTGGATTTGGGGCACATCAATGAATCGAATAGTCTTTCATTGATGTCAATGTTGATGTTTTTTTACACCATGCTAAATAAATTCTCTTGTGAATAGGTGACAGTGGAAGGCTCTTTAACTGTTGTCAGATATAGGGAGGAGATCTTGGAGATTTTTGTTCGCTCTTGCAGTTGATCCTACATTTATTTTTATGAACAGTAACTCTCTCCCATATTACGCTCGTTTGGGCGACATTTTGACGAAGTGGGAATATTCGACGTATGAGTTGGCCAACTAGATTTTCAAACCTTAATTCGAAAAAAGATATCTGAGGTGCTCCCAGGAAAGCAGAAGTGACTCGCCTTCTCCTTCCTGGAACCACCCTGAACCTGAAAACAGCGATACTGAAGGAGTGAGAGCACACATAGACCCCGAATTTCCATCATGAATTCATACTGTGAAAGGTATATAACTGCTAGAAGGTACACTATCCCTAATTATCTAAAATGTTTATTGTTTTATTTGTATAGCCCGTTTTGCACTTTTCTGCGTTTATAACCGTGCACATGATCATACAGGTGGACCATAAATATTATATGATATTTCTTTTAGTAACCTGTGTGCATCCCGAATTTATTAAAGAAAGAAGAATCTAAGAATTTATTTAGTATTTCTGAAAATTCTCTTAATTTTGAGCATCACTGTAATCCATCATAATAGTTGTTTAATAATAAAAAAAGCATAATGAAACATAATATTCTTAATGGAAGTTCTATTGTCTTTTACGAAAAGGAATTTGAGAATTATGATACTTTAACATTTTAAATAAAATATGAGGTTAAGTCTCATCAGTACAATTTGTCAATCGGCTCATGGGACATGTTCGATTTAAAAAATAATTTGTAGTTTAAAAATATCATTACCGAGCTAAATTAAAAATATTTTTTAAAATTACATGAAATAATTTCTTTTATTACAATGTGAGGATTAGGCAGCAATCCATCCTAAATTTTACTTTCGAATTAAATTTAGTTTTCCTTCAGGAGTAAGTTTTTGAAAGAAAGAGCGAACAGCCGATTTCCTTTGAAAGCTAAGACTATCTTTTTGGAAACATTCTAAAAGAAAAATTAAATTTATAAGCTACTGCTTCATTTTGCGATCTCAGATGCAAAAAAAAAAAAAAAAATCATAGTTTGGAGAATGCAAAATTTCAAGAAAGGAAACGATTTTAGCTGAAAATATAAAAGCAAGCTGAATAAGATTCCGTTCCTGTTATGTCTCGGAGAAAAAAAAAATGAACGCTTTTTATTAGGAAAATAAAAATAATCCTTTGAACTCTTGTAAGTAGTAGCTGTATTTCTTTCAAAACGAATAAGAGCTCATCAGTTTTAATATTTTATTACTAATTAAGAATTAATCTTTAAACTTCTGTGTAATTTGGCATTTTACATTCCGGTTAGTATCTAAAATGAAATATTATTATTAAAAGGGAAATTTTTGACTGCAATCTCGTGAAAATATGAAAATCAAGTATTTACGAATAATCAGAATTAACCTCATCATCAAATACTTTCGAAATTCATAAGAAAGTATATTTGAAATATAAATGTATTTCTTTAGAAATACCCGTAGTTATTTTTAAATTTGATATACTAAATTTATTATTTTATTAGTTATTAGATCTTGATTATTTATAAAAGAAAACTATTTTTTAAAATTTTCACTAAATTCTATTGGAGCGTAAGTATTTGTCTTTAAATTCCGATTATTATATTTTTCACTAAAGAAGAAAATTAATCACTTATTTTTTCATTGGTGGTAACCATTTTTACTAACTCAATTTCGTTTGTTCGAATTTTCATAGTCATGAATTGATATCGATTCATCAGTATGATTATTTGAATTCTAACATGTTAATCTTACGTCTGAATTTTTTTTTTATTATGGCTTAAATTTCTTAAAGAAAGGGAACTCTAAGATAAATAATACAAAATGAGTTGAAATCTTTAAGTCGAAAGATGATCTGGATGGGTTTCAGAAAATGTGATTCTTTTAACTATCGTCTACGTATTGAAGAAAATTATTTCTTTGATTTAAAAATATTTTTAGTAATAATTTTTAATAATTTGCTTGTGTTGTTTTAGGGGACGATAAATAAGGCTAAAAAGGATTTGAATTTATTTTTGACAATTTATTAAAGATTCGAACGTACTAAATAAAAATACTGGAAAAAAATTAACACTTCTTTATAGTTATATAAGGGAGTTGAAAATTTGATTTTTATCACCTTATTATCATCAAATTAATTTCTCACTGTTCATCTAACAATCCTTTCTTAAAATCTGAAGAAGAGATTCAAAAAGAGGTCTTAGGTGGGCCAATGCATTCTTAGATATCTTATAATCCATTGACTCATAGAAATCAAAACGTTAAGAACAATCATTTTAAGAGAGGAGAATAGATATTTTTTTTCAAATTTTCTTGTCCATTTACTTTTAAACATTTGCTTTTTGCTTTTAAGAACAAAGTAAATGTTATTATTGCATTATGTTGAGTCTTTGAAAATGTTTAAATTCTTTGATGGAAATGGAAATGTTTAAACATTTTTAAAAACAAAAGAAAGAGTATTTCTTCCACAATTGAAAAAAAAAGAAAAAAAAAAAGACGCAACAAGTTAGCTTAGATTCCTTTGATCGGTTTCTATCGTCATGCTTAATTTGTTTCAATGGAATTCGTTTTTTTCCCTTTGCAGCCTTTGAACGAAAATATTCCATTTCGGTTTCAATGGGCTTTCGTTTAAAGCTCAATAAAGGTTTGAAAAGAAGTTTCTTTTTTCGATTACACTCTCATCTGTCCTAATACGCCAAGAAGTAATTTCTAGCGCCTGCCACGGTTGCTAATGGCAACCTCACGACTAACAAAACATTTCATTCCACCTGCCATGAAACAGCCGAATCACGCAGGAAAGAATCACGTTTATACTTCCCATTCAAAAAAAAAAAAAAAAAAGCACGATATCGACCAATGGACCTTGACATTGTCTGTGTTAGCAATACCATCACGAACATTAAAAGACTGATCTTCATCAATTCTTCTCTAACCGAATGGTTTGTTAACAGGAACAACTGTTTCCAGCTTCAAGCTCCATGAGTTTCACCAAGAGAATGAAATTCAATCATGTCAACGGAATCAGATTTCATTTTCGAAAGATTGAATTTTAGATGTTTATCTTTCGGAAAGTAAAAGTACGAATGCTCGATTCAATAACTTTATAATAAGAGGAATTGTTTTTAAAAATTTCTTAGTCATTGCTTTTTGATCTTTAAACAGAACTAATTTCATTCCTTCCAGTTTTTCTCAAGAAATTATAATTCGACCTTTGCACTCGTTGTGCTGGAGTTTTTATTGTTATATTTAAAATCCATAACAATCGAAGACGGAAATTTAATTGAAAAAATAGGACATTCAATAAAATAACTTATTCGTCTTGCTTAGTTTTATATTTTTGAACCATCAATCATACATATTCTTTTTCAGAACTCCAGACAGAAAAGTGTTACATAGATAAAACATCTCCATCCCGTATTCTCATTCCATCAACTGAGAAAACTTAAACTCAAAAGTATAAATGCAAATCTTTCTAACATTTTAATTTTTCTGAAAAATCATGTGAGAATTAATATCATTGATAAACAACTGCTGAAATATACACTGTGCAATACCCCGACCCAGCCAGAGGCCATGCGGGAAACTTGATGGGACCGCTGAAGAGCAACCCTACCTAGTACGAAGGAACAAATTACACTTGATAACATTGGACCATTGCAAACAATAAAGAACCCTCTAGAGAAAAAAACATATTGGTAGAGAAAAAGAAACATTACAATTTACATTACATATTAATTTTTGAAACATAAAAAAATGCATAAAATACATTAAATGAGCGTTAACTTTAGTGTTAATTTAAAACTGATTAAATATAAAATCGTTATTCACATTATAATTTCAGTTTCTGTCCTGAATGCATTATGCATTTGAAATTCACAAGAATGATTACAAAAAAATTTCAATTTCAATTTGTTAGATTTTGGGACAAAATTTGCATAAATAAGATATTTCGTTTTTAAAAAATTGAAACATGATATAATAGATTTTTTTTCAATTTATAGTATAAAACGAAATTTATATAAAACTAATATCAAATCAATTATTTTTCAGTATAGTCCAGACCATTTATGCTGCTTGTTGTCAGTTATACTGACGCTATTTTGTTAAATTCAATTATATATTTTCTACATAATTGTATTTTCCCTTTTCATTTTCATTTTGCTAAGACCTTCTTTAATGTATGATGATGAATCTGATTTATGTATTGAGGTGCCAAAATTCATAGAATATTACTCTACTACTTAGTGTATGCGAAATAGGACTGCTCGAATTTGGCTGTCTGCATTAACTGGAATCTGAGTTGTCTTCGTAGTAATTGGATTCTTGCAACTACATACTGCAAGAATACACTTATTACGTGCTTATTCTTTGAACACATCTTAAGATAACTTATGTATAAAATTGTGTTTATATTGGATTAAGTTTGGGATACACGTTTAGATTTTCTTGCAGACGCTTACATAAAATTATATGAGCTATAGATATGTAGAAAGAACATTTATGATATTCTTCAGAGGAATCGAAACACTTGAGCATGTCTTTCAATACAGATAATTGATAAGTTTGCCCCAATAAACTTTTTTGCTTCCTAAAATTAAATTTTATTGTACATTTCTAATTTTCAATTTCTCAAAGTTCCTTTACTTCATTATTGTTTATTACATTTGGATGAAATCGAAAACATTCTAGCACTCTTCTTTAATTTGTTGCTCAGCTTTTGGATATAAGGGAGTAAGCGTATTACGGCAAGACAAAAATAAATTTAAAAATGCAGTTTCCTAAACTCCACAAAAGACAAAACACATAAAAAAAACACAATTTTTTATTACGCTAAAATAAAAAGGAATTTATCCTTATAAAAACCTAGATTTTGAAAAAAAAAAAAAGAGAGCATAATTCATGCTAAGCATTTACAGTATTTCAGAAGCGAATAAATAATTTAATGTTAATTATTGAACTAACATAAATTTTGAGCTAAAATGCTCTCAACTAAATCTATTTTTATTTAAACAAATGTCTTCTTTGGATTCGTTCTATAGAGAGAACCCATAATCAATTATTTGTCCAACACGGATGCATATTTAAAAGGTAGAAGACATTTTAGAGACATTTCATAGTTACTTAACTTGATTACATATTTTCAGCCGGTAATTGCGCATTTTGCATGTTACCATCACAAGAAAAGGGCGTTGGTTATGTTTGTCACAAGTAGCTTTGTTAGATTAGAAACATGTTTCTACTCATTTTACGAAATACGTCCAATATGAAAAATCGTCTTTTTAATTGCCCTTCCCATGAAATACGTCCAATTTGAGCAATCGTCTTATAAGTTATTTTTCCAAATTATTTACCAATAATATGCTTATACATCTGTGCAGTATTAAGTTCTATAGAGCTAACAGAAACTATATTTTATATTTCTAGCAATTTGTAAATTAATAAATAATTTTTCAATGACCTGATAAGTAATTACCAATCATATAGTAAATTTTTGAGTCAAATGCGCATGCTAATAAAACCAATTCATATTATTCATAAGATGATTAGAATTGCTATTTTTCTTTGTTCAACTTTTTAAGATTCCAGTAAAAACTAATAGATATTTCTTAATAATTTTAGCAATTTTTTAAAATTAAATATCATCCTTCAAAGAGAAATTACAGAAAAAATTCCTTTCAAAATCTTTAATTGAGTTAATTAAATTGATATAACATGCTAATAAATTTGCCATACATTTTCAAATAGAAAATGTGTAATATTAAAATAAATGATATTTATTAAAATAAATGTTATTTATGATGAAGTTTCTAAAGCAATTAATATTTAGAGTACATTATGTCACATTTTATGCATCTAACATGAGATTTGCCTTACATTTTGGAATACGACATTTCATCTGATTAAGCAATTTCAAATGCTCAGAAAATTGCACGACATTATAATAGTGTCATTTCTCGAAAAGAGTTTAAACATTCTTTCCCCATATGGATGCTTCGGTCTAGATGTCGGTATGTCAATTATTCGTCTAACATATACAATGCCAAATGAGTATCGTGGCTCCTAACAGGTTAATTGAAACATAGAAAAATTTGACATGTTTCGGTACAGCAGTTAAATATATTTTTTCTAAAAATGGACGCTGGGTTGAATGCTATAATTATATTTTCCAATAAGTTAACTGTATTTTTTAATAGAATTAGCTAAGTTAAAATTTTTTAAAGATAATTTTGAACATAAAAATCTCTATGTAATAATCTATTTAAATGATAATATTTGAAATAAAGTTTGAATATTATCAGATTTCAACTTTTACTGAACAAGTTAACCCACCTATAAATTTTTATTTCATTCTGCTTTTTTAAAGCACAAACACGTGAATTTTCTCCTTAAAATCTCTCGGGGGAAATAGCGTTGCTTTAATTTTTCATTTATAAGCGTGTGGCGTCTATTGTCCGCCATTCAGCGCAGTCACTTATAAAAGGAATTTTACCTAGGAAGAAGAAGTATTTTAAGAAAATGTTTATGCAAATTTGTGTTTACATCTATATATAAGTTTGCTTTGAGTTTGCGCTGAAAATCTCTATGTAAATATAGCGCTGACAATTCAGCGCTTGAGTCAAATATGCTGAATTGTCATTGTTTCTAAATATTATTGTGAATTTTATTCATCGATATTGTTTTTTATTAAAAAGTTTTTTGTTGTAGCTTGTTGTTTCTTCTGAGAGGGCCTTATTATGAGGGATTATTGCATCTAACTCTCAAACTTCAGGCGAAACAAACATCATTTGAAGTAACAAAATTCTATAAAGATGAATACTTAAATTCTGAATTTCATAAATGCTAAAGATGAATTTGAATAATAATAGAAAACAGAAATTTATTCACTCCTTTTTATTCTGGTGTAAAAAGAAATCTGCATATAAAGAGTTCAGCTTTATGAGTACAAGTTAATTAAGTAATTTCTACTTACTTCTTCCTTGAATTAGACTAAGGAAAAAGATAAAATTCATTTTACTTAATTAATTTCCTGAAAAATTTTCTTGGAATTATTAAAAAATGCTATAGAACATTGTATAATTTCAAAATTAGGAACATTGTATAATTTCAAAATTAGGAACATTGTATAATTTCAAAATTAGGATAATAGCATTTTCTAGTAATTTTCAGTAAATTAGCTCGTAACTAGGACTCTTATGAACGACAATATCAAAATAACAGTATTTTTAAAGTTACGAATTGAAATTTGAGATTTAGCCATGTGAGGTCAAAAAATTATCGCGTGTTAGTAAAGACAAGCTGAAGGCATTGGTAGATGAAAACAATTCTGTTCCCCTCTCAATCTCTCTTGATGACAACCAAAATAATCGAGCACGTATTTGGAAAGTAGAAATATGTTGATAATGAGGGAAAGGATGAAGACGACACGCAGTTATAGAAAGTTATATGGGCGGAAATAGACGAAGAATCGAAAACTTTTTTAATGTTTACCGAACAATATTCAGCTATGTCAACAAATAATGCTAGGAAACTTCGTTGTCCCATAAAATTTTACATGATTCTACAAAACTTCATTTAATTTTCAAGCCTCCGGCTGAATAATGTAAGCAGGCAGACATTCGAATTCATATGCCAATACACTAAGAAATGCAAAACTTTCATATGATGATATGTATAGTAATTTTAAACTATTATTTACATTTTTTCTGAAACAAAAAGATATGTGTATATGTTTTAATTTAAATTATTTCTACGATTTTTGATACTATTTATTTAATTGCCGTTAATAAAAGGCAAAACACGACCAACGGTTTCTGCATGCTAAAATTTCTACAGATGGCATAAAAAAATAAGAACAGATATTTTTGGAAATATACATCTAATTATTTAAAAAAAATCTTATTCGACTTCGTCGACGAAGTCGGATAAGAGATTTTTTTATAAGAGATTTTTAAGAGACAGCTATTGAATATCTCTTAACTAGCAGCAAAGAGACAAGTCCCGTTGCTGCCAGTTAAGAAAGATTCAACTGTATTACTATTTTTGAATCGCAGATATTTCTAAAATGAAAATAATAACAAATCTAATTGTTAAAACCAGCTGTAATTCGGTGCATTATGGGTAAAAGAATTAGAATTATGAAAGATTTTATATAAAATATCAACAATAACGTGAATAAGCTACACCTCTTATTTTAAAAAGTAACTTTAGAAAAAAATGTTTTGAAAAATGTTTATTTGAAGTTTTTTTATTGCAACACGCTTAACTTTTAGAAGTAAATATAAAATCATGCGGAAACATTATCCTGGTTGCTTATGGCGTTTTAAATGGGTCTCGCGAAGCACAGTTTCTTGAATTAGCCTTTGCAGCTAAGTAAAGTCATTTAAATGGTCCACTGCTCATTTGCTGCTTTTCAGCAAAATATTGTATCCTCATATTTGTTTTTCTTGTTTTGTGTGTTATGCATATATTTATTAATATGGTTCCAACGGAACGTTTTTTTCTAGGCTAAATATGATTGTTAATGATATCTCAGACAGCTATTTACTACTATCTTTAATTTTAAAAAATAAGCTTTCACGTGAATACTCGGTTTCAAACGAAGGCATGAACAATTCCTGTGATTCATAGAAATCAATTGTGTTAAAAATTTCCCAAAGTGTAAACTCCAAGAAAAATTATATAACCATAATCAAGAAGTATTCAAATAAGACTGCCGAGAAACGGTTTAAAAATTTTTGCTAAGAAAAGTGTTCAATATTTTATTATTTCTTTTTTTCTTATCAATCAAAATAATTAAAGGTAAATCATTTTTATAACTTCATTTATTAATAAACATATTTTTGCAAGTTTGAAATGGAAAAAACGGGGTTCAACATTTTTTATGAAAATGACAATTACTGGTCACAAAATATGTTGTCGTCTCATTGACATCATGTATCAATAACAGAATTTTTATTTTTTCTTTAAATAACTCCATTTCTTTTAAAGATAAAAATTATTCTTTGATATGTAGAATAATTATTCATTTATTATTTGATATTTAATTAATTGTTAATAATCTATCAATATTTGATACAATCAAATAGAATTGAGAACTACTGATAAATTACGGTTTTTCTGGAACTAATAATCCTGTTCAGCATGCTTTGTGAGACAAATCAGCCTTAGCATATTTTCAGTCAACATAATTCAATATATGTCAATTTTATAATATAAATGTAAACTATATAAGCATGAAAAAATGCCAATAACCATGGGGTCAATGATTCATCCTTATGATGTCAGTAAATGAATTTTCATTATTTACTCTCAATATCTTACAAAATACATTACAATAATTTTTTATGGAGCTCTTTAATCAGCTTAATGTAAAGTAATCAGAAAAAATTACAATGAATCAAATTTGAAACAATTATTTTCAATATTTTTTTCTTTCAATACATAACAATACCATAAATATTTTCTTAAGGATGTCAGAATTTATCTTGTTTTCCTGTATTTTAATATATTAATATCTCAATTTAATATTTGTATTAAAATTCTAGTAAATACGGATAAATTTAGAGCCATGAAAAATTAGTTTATCTACAAGCATCACAGTACTAAGTGAAGCAGAGGAAATTAAAACATATTTGAGATGAGAACTTCACGGGCAGAAGCTCGAGCATCTTACGGCATATTTGCAGAAACTAGTCTCAAAATTTCATAACTGACATGTTTAATATTTTTATAACATCTAAATTTGAAATATATATGGTGGGCCACAAAATAAACAAGGTCTTAATATTAAGAATTATTTTTTAACTTAAAAGTAAATTTTTCCCATGCACCTTATTGATTTTTTGTGTAGGATATTTTCCTATTCTTGAAATGATGTGCTCAATTTGTTAAAGTAAGGCTTCATGAAAGCTTCTCACCTATATTCATATGTGTTAATAGATGACAACTAAGCAGCTGAAGTCATCATATTATGTGCTGCTGGTATTTTTGTAACCGTTTATCTCCAAAGAAATCATTTTCACTGATTCCTTGAAACCAACGATGTGCACTAATGGATTAACAATGGTCTAGTGTGTTTTATTACCCTGAAGTAGCTACAACTCAACGCGTAATTGAGCGCCAATCCTATGACACTATACAAAATTGTTTGCAGTAGTCAGTATAAAATTAGCAGCCATTTAGCTGAATAAAAGAAGGGGATACATTATTATAAAAGAAATCTTAGTAGAATTTGAGAATTGCTAGATTTTCGAACAAACATCGTTTATTTACAGATTCAATTGCCCTTTTGAAATCTTTTTGAATTTTCAGTCATTGAAGATGTTACTCAAACTTTAAAAAGAATTACAATTTTTATAAATTAAAAAGTTTTATATAGAAGCAATATTCCTCCTTCTTTCGATTTAACGATAGCACTTAATATGCAAAAAATGAGAACTTTACAAAAAAAAAAAAGAAAAAAACTTACACTCCTATAATCACTAGGAAGCAAGAATTGAATCTTAAGATTCTTGAGATAACCCTTAGCCGATTTAATCCTGTAACCCTAAAATTAATTTTAGAAAAAAAAAAAATTGCTAGGCTAACATACTTTAAAAATTTAAAGCAAAAATATACAGGAACGCAGCTTTTTTTTATGGAAGTACTACTAAAACTTTAGTAAAACTTTTATTTATTTCCATAGAAAATCATATATTATAGTTTGAAATTAATTTGAAGGAATTTAAAAGAAATATAAGAGAAATGCAGGAAAGAAATTTAGATTGATGATTTTTACTTCCCTGATTATCATTTTAAAGTCATTCAACCACAAATAATAAAGAGACAATCCAAAACAACTTATTTAATATGGTAGAAAATTTGTAACGTTTATTTCAATTTAGGGCCAAGAATCAAAATAAGAAGTAAGTTTTAATTCAAACATAATTGTTTGAGTCAATTGTACAACATTAAACCGATTTATAGAAAATCCAAACTCTCCGAGGAACTTGTTAATTGTTTGAAAAATAGTATCTTTTAATAGTTAATTTCTTTTAAACCTTACCATTCGATACATCATAAATACTATTTTTTAAAAATTCTTTAAAGTAAGAGCAATTATTATATATTAAGTGAAATCTTAAAAAAATCCGAATTTTAGGGAAAAAATTAAAAACAAACAAACAAGTAAGAAATGTGGCACTAAAAGAAATAGGCGCTTGACACTAATAATTTAATAAAATAAAATACAAATATAGATTTTTATCTTTCAAAAGTAATTACTTTTCCATTACGTTCCATTAGCAAAAGAATTCAGCTCTTAACTAATGCTCATTAAAGTAGGAAAACAACCAAATTTGTTTAAAATAATCGGGTAAAACTCAATAAATTGTCTTTGAAGTCTTTTCAATCTATCCATGTCTTTCTTGTTGAACTAGCGTTACAAAGCAGCCATAGTTTTCTTCGTTATTCTGCTCCTCCTGTCAAAACTGTCTTGCTCTGAATTGCAAATACATCGTTTCCCCTTTCTCTAAGGATTAAATCATCTCGTTCAAGAAAGAGTTTGCTACTTAGCGGATATTCTTTGCAACTACTGCAGCTTTAGTGTCACATTTTCTAGACTAGCTGAAATTGAAATGAAAGCAACTGCCAACTTTCCCATTACTCTTCTAGGGTGGAATGAGCTAACAATTGGCGAACAAAACTTTTGAAAGTTACGCACAGATGAGATAAATATTAACACTAACTAGAATTGATTATTGATTTTAGTAATTTTATTATTAATATCTGTATCTAGTATATGTTTAAACTCATTAATTGTGATTTTTTAAAGTAATGCTACATTTAAACTTAGCATTTAATATGCAACTTATTTCAAAAATTCATTTACTTAAAATAATTTTAAGGTTTTCTTTTCTATTGAGCGGATATTCTTTGCAACTACTGCAACTTTAGTGTCACATTTTCTAGACTAGCTGAAATTGAAATGAAAGCAACTGCCAATTTTCCCATAACTTTTCTGGGGTGGAATGTGTTAACAATTGTTGAACGAAACTTTTGCAACCTACGCATAGATACGATACATATTAACACTAATTAGAATGGATTATTGATTTTAATTATTTTATTATTTATATCTATATCTAGTATATGCTTGAAATCTTTAATTGTAATCTTAAAAAGCAATGCTGCATTTAAGAGTAGCATTCAATATGCAACTCATTTCAAAAATTCATATGCTAAATATCATTTTAAGGTGTTTTTTTTAAAGAGAAAGCATTGCTGTTAAATAAAACATGATCAGTGAAATTCAAGGAATTCAGACAAAAATAATATATTGGATACATTTCAAACCAGGATAATTTAAGGAAATATTTATCGATGCATTGATCGCAAATGATGCGATAGTAAATTTGAAATTTCACCTAATATTAGATTCTTCTAATGTTGGATTGTTGTAAGAGTGACTAAATTAAAATCCCAAATTAGAGAATGGGACAAGAAAATATTCCAGATCAGTTAGATTTTAAGCATACCATACGTTACAAATGATTCCAGTATGATTTTCGTTATCCACCGAATGCTTGTCTATCAGAATTAATACAATCAAAATGTCTATGTTATGGCACGAGTATATCACAATTTTAAGAAAATATGGCAAACAAAGTTGCTTCATGCATTTGTAGATGAATAAGGATGATTATTTCCGAGCATTACAAAAGAAATAAAAACAAGTCAAGATATTATATCTAGCAGTGAACAACCAGAATTTAACATGAAATTTTATACTGTGAGTTTTAAATTTTCATAAAGACCATCTTGTGATCAAGAAGATAAATGGATTGTAAAAAATTTACAACCGTTACAATACAATGTAACCCTGAAACGCGATTTCATAACAATAAAATTCAGTACATATATATCTCGTGTTAAAAGTTTACTCATTCTATTTGACTAAAGGGGAACAAAGCAATGAAATTTAAATGCACGTGCCGAGGTTTCTACGCAAATTTCTATAAAAAACGAAGATGTATGCATTTTGAATGAAATAACCTATCAATATCTTATTTGAACCCAAAACCTATATTTCTAGATATGCATTTTAAACCAAAATTTGTTTATGTATAAAGAGAAGTCCTGAGATAAGATATATTTTATTATATGTAAACTAAATCGTAAAGGTTCAACACATTTGCTTGAAGCGTATGTGGATATGAACTGCCATAAAGACAAACTACTGCCCTGACTGTTTGATAAATTTATAATAAAAAATTGTCATGTTTCTCATTTTAAGAAATCGGCAATGTTCACCAGATATATTCCAAATCTGATGCACATCACACTATGTTTGTTGTAGCATTTGCCATTCGGGAATAAAATACAGTCTATAGTATGTCAATAAGAGTTCAAGAAGGAATAATTACATCGCAATCACTTTTAGAAAAAAATAAATTACACGTCTGAGTAGTATATCTTAAATTTATTAAGTTATACCCCATCCCAATTTTAATTTTAATCATGTTCTTGAAAGAAAGGTCTTGAGTAGTGGTTTTGAAATATATTCCATATTTCTGGAATCGATTGAAAATAAAGAAAACGAATATTATTACGGTGACCGTGTGTACAGATATGCAGTATTTTCGTGCTCATAGGAGTTAATGAATCAGCGGTTCTTTAAAAAAATCACAGTTAAAATTACTTCCGATTGGAAAATGAACTAATCACATAAACATAAAAGAATACACAAGAGGGGAGTTTCAACTAATGTAACTATTTACAAACTCAAGAACAGATTATGATAGTGAATTGAATTTACAAGAAAGTAAACCGTGTTTCATTTTTTAAGTCCTAATTTTAGATCATATTCTTGAAATTAGAAAGCTTAACCAATGGCTTTTTGAAATTTATTTCGTAGAATACTGAGTATTTGATGAAATAGGCCTTTATTACATTGGGCTAAGGGATGCGTTTAGTATCCTTTCTTGAAAATTTGATGCTCCAGTTCTACGATCCTGCATTCAAGTTCCTATCTTATACCTAAGTAAAAAAAAGATCCCGAACTTATTAAAACTTCGGATATCCTGCAGTAATGCACTTCTGCTTTTAGATCTACTATTTTCATTTTACTTAATAAAGGATAACTGACATTATGATCAGAAATTACTTTTAAGACAGGCTTAATTACTTTACAAAAATCATTGTGGCTATATATATATATATATATATATATAATGTTTCGCATCATCTTCTAAACAACTGGATCTAATTCAACCAAATTTTGCACATTTAATACATAAAAGCAGAGAAAGGATACGGTTCAACTTTTCGAAGTGCAAAAATTAATTAAAAATTAACAAGGTTTTGTCTTTTTTATATGTTGAACTATTTTGTCTCTATTTTTTTTAAATTTAAATTTTATTTTAATATATTTTATGACAATGCATTAATTGGTTTTAATGTAGAGATTTAACTATGCTAAAAGAACTACGCTAAAATAAAACGCTCGAGCGAACATAACTTCTCTCCTACCTCAGCATTCGTGAACAAAACTTACAACAATAATGTTACAAATATTAGCAACTTAATGGAGAAGATTAATTATTGGTGGTTTTTAAAAATCGTCAGGTTCAATTGATATATTAATTTTCATTAAAACTAGATAATAAATATTTTAGATGATAAAAGTATTATATATATTATAATATTTTATGCAAATATAGTTTTTACATTAAAAATGTTATACATGAAGGGAATTTAATCCTGAGCAAAACTGGATATATCAATTTGTAGTAAATAAAATTAATGCAGACTATTTTTTGAAATGGACAGTTAAACTAATTAAAGTGCTTTAAAATTTGTAGCTTTTAATAGCTTATTAAAAGGTTGAACATTTATTTAGATGAATGCTCTGAATTTTTTCTAAATTTTTATATTTTTTATTTAGTCTATTTTCTCTGATGCTTTATATTTTTATTTTTTTACATTTTTCTATATTTTTTGTATTTTCTATCATTCTATTTTCAAAATAGAAAAGTTGAAATTTTCTCGGTAACAAGAAACTAAAAGTAAAGAAAGTCATTCTTAATGGTATAAGGACAATAGGAGATAAGAATTAAATCATATGTATAAAAGGATATACTAATATAATGATCTATAAATTTAAAGAAATATTGAAGCGAAATTTTGTCTATATAATCTATATAAATGTCTATATAAACAATGATGATAGAACTGTTATGGCATATTACATTCATACATTTGCTCATACATTACATGTCATATTACGGATTCTCAATCAGTTAAAAAAAATTTAGACGAAGATTTTGCTTCAGCAATGCCTTTCTCTTAACTTAATTAGTGATACAAATAAAATATTGCTCGTTAAAACCGTGTTCCGCTGATTTGATCTTCCGTCAAATCAATGGCTTATATTTTGTATTGTCGTAATTTCATAACATTATTTCAGGTTATTTTCATAATATTATGATCAGTAAATTATTTTAATTACAAATTCAAAAAAATGTCTTAAAAATTGATCCAGTTTCTCGCTAACAATTAATACTTAGAAACCGTTATTGTACAGTATAAAACTAGCTTTCTTGATGCAAAATTATTTGATTGGATATCACGGATTTCTTTAATAATATGTGTTAAATTTAGCAATATTAATTTTTAAGAAAGAATTACATAAATATAGGAGGATTTAAAGAGCTCAATAAAAAATTAATTAAAGAAGAAAACTATAATTAGGCTATTCTTTCATTTCGTTTTTCTAGACCAGAATAGCTCTCAATGGAAGATATTATATATTAATATTCTGATCAAACATTTTATTGACCATTACTGTTTTTTTTCAGTAATGGTCAATAAATAAATTAAATTTAGCCATTTTAATTTTCAAGAAAAAATTATATAAGGAAGGCAGCATTTTAACTCATTAAAGAAAAGAGAAGCAATTAAAGGGAACTAAAATAAGTTATCCTTTCATTCCGTTGTCCGGTCGAATAACTTTGAATGGAAAATACTAAGAATTTTAATTCTGGTGCTAAATTTTTGTATTTGGCAGTTGATTCTAGAATGAAAATCCATGTTCCATAAATGTCTGTCTATTTTCTATTGATGATTCCCATATTCAAATGGTTGAAAATGCTTAAACTGTTTTCTTAATAACTTTGTTTCCGAATCAAAATTCCGGAATTAATTCATTTTAAATGCCTAATTTTTTTAAATATATTAAATAAAGTAACTATTTAATCAATAATAAACAAAATTCGGATGTTCTTTAATAAAGACTTAAATGGAGAGAAAGAGCAATAACATTCTTGTAGTGTATTATAGGTGCAAAATGTTATTTATTTATAAGAATAGAATGATTCTCTACTTTTTATTAAAAAAAGAGCAATGTGTCATGCCATTATCATTACTATAAGTTGCAGTACTCCTAAGTATAATGGAAATTACCATACAAAATAGCTATCGTGCAACACAAATTCTAATAAATTAAGGAATACCATCTTATGCATCAATATTGTTCTGTCAGATGAACAGAAACTCAAATTGCCACGTAAGCAAGATTAACTATCATTTTTAATGCATACATATTTTTATTTATTGTATATTTACTCTTTAGGGAACTACAATAAATCCATCGCAGTTTTTTTTGTTTTATTAATATATGATAAAATTCTTAATTTTGCACTCGATAAATAACTTCTAAGCTGAAATTTTTTTTAAATGTTAGCATAATTTATTTAATTGATTCGGAACCATTTTTTAAGAATTGTATGGTTGATTATAAAGCTTGTAAGCTTTTAACATTGTTTATATAAAGAAGACTCAATATTCTAACTGAAATACCTATATAAAATTACTTCTAGGAATAAGGCATTTATTTCTATGGACATTAAAAAAAGCTCTTTTTTTCTTTAAAATTTTTATTATATTTATATCATATTGTTAAAGTAAGCTCATATGATAAAATTTTTAGTTAATGAAATATTTCAAATCTCGTTCCCGAATCTATCAAATAGCAGATTTGTTAAATTGAATCTCATACAATCTACTAACCATTTCTTCTAATCTATTAACAATTTCAATTTTGAAGTGTATTCAAAGCTTTTGTTTATTCAATTATTTGTTGTACAATTTTCAATTCAGCTTAATTACTCGATTATATATTTCTTAATTTTTTTAAAGGTTTTGTTTCGAATTTTTCCTCTCATTTCATCCTTTTTTTATCTTATTATTATCTTTCAACATAATTGCAATCTATTTGAAGTAATCTAATGAAATGATTTGTTTGTTAGATTTTATCTTTATTGCTTGCAATATGAAAAATTTCAGCTATATTAATTTCGATTAAAAATGCAGAAGTTTCCTGAAATTTTTATCCAAATCGAAAATAAGTAGTTAGAATATTATTGAATAAATTTCTAATAGAGATTTTAAAATTCAACAGATATTTGAATTAAAAAACTTTAAAGATGAGAGAAGAAAAGTCAAGAGATTCGTATTTCTTTACTAAAATTATAGTAAGCTGTAAATCCATCTACATTAATTACTTCCATAATAAAAAGGAAAAAGTTTTCTGAAAGTTCTTGTACAAATCGTAAATAAGTAGTTAGGATATTACTGAATATATTTATAATAGAATTTTCAAAATTCAACAGATATTTGAACTAAAGAACTTAAAAGATGAGAGTTAAAATTAGTAGAAAAAGTCATGAGATTCGTATTATATTTTCTAAAATGATGGTAAGCTATAAATCAAGGGCTAAATCATATAACTAACCTATTTTTCGTTCCGTTCTGAGTATGAGTTTATACTAAATAAATCAATTTCCGTGTACTAAAATATGATACACATGCAAGTAAATTATTTATTTAAAAGAAATATATCACATTAAATAATATCGTGCAAAAATGTTAAAGAAAAATTCTTAACTCACCCACGAAATATGCAGCAGAATTTTCAGATTTATATACTTAAAATGTTTTGCGAGAAACGCGCGTATTTCGTAATTTTTTCATTACCCAGCTGGTGATTTTCAGAAGGGAAGGAGCTAATATTTGAGGGTGCGCTATGGTTTAAGCATTCGAGTGGAAATAGCCGTTAAGAGGAGAGCGTGATGAAAAGCTGCCAAATAAGACGCCAAAACTTTTAGAAAGCGCCAAATGAAATAATGTTTGGTATCACAGTGATCCTTAACGCAGCGAAAGTTCTAAATAAACTTATAAATTGTGGCTGTCGTTTGGAAAAGTTAGACAGGTGATGGAATATGCGTCCGACATATAGACGTGTGAAATTATTCTGTAAACAGAATTAAAAGCTCCTCATTTAAAAAAGCTGAAAGCTGAACATTAAAATAAAATGAATGTTTATGAAAATAAAAATATTTTTCTGTTATGTTAGATTCTAGTTAATAGTAAAAATAAAAAGAAAATCTTACTCATTATCATAATAAAAATATAATATAATAAATATATAACATAATAATATATATATAATATATATAAATATATAATATAATAATATATAATATAATAAATTTGTTTTAAAAAATTCGTATTTTTTAATGTTTTCTCATTAATTTTTCAGTTCCAATAAAACAAAACATTACGAGATAGGGTATTTATTTTTCACTTAGATTAAATAAAGACAACAATTTAGTTTTATTCAGTTTATAAATAAGCTGATTATTTTCACAACTTTCAAAGGCGAATAAATTGTTTCTTCCCGGCGAAAAAAAATTACTGACATATATAAAATTTTATTAGTTTTAATGAAACAGTTTTTAAATTATCAATTATTACAACATATTTCATAGAATTTTTATTATAGTAACAGTATTTAGGTGTTACTTGATAAAATAACACACACACACACACACACACACACA
>JAPMOR010102267.1:1315200-1325226 GCA_026543865.1 Argiope aurantia | reverse complement strand
GTAACTTGAAAATTATTCTGAGCATCAGCATGATTTGAAATTTGAATTCTTTTCTTTTCATAAAATACAGTGGTATTTGATTTAATCTAATATGCTTTAACTGAACAAATATTTTTAAAAACTTTACTTTAATAACATTTTTATTAAAAATACTTAAAAAATTGAACAATTTATATATGTATTTTTTCATTTAACAAAAAGTATCTTAATTTTCATCCACCACATTAATTTTTGCATTTTTTAAATTCTTGATGCATTACAATAAAATAAATGATAATTCTAATACTGGAACAAAGGAAATAAATTTCCTAGAAAAGTAAAGTCAGTGAAAAAAATACATTGTTTAAACGAATGTTAAAAACATATAATAAGCATGCATAACTATTTATTTTATCGTAATTACTAAGTAAATGACTACGAGCTCTAAAGCAAATGCAACTTTCTGAAAGTATGAAAATATCCACAACTAAAATATTATACTTCTCGGAGATTATTTTTGTATCTCTCTCATTTTAATCCCATTTATACTAAATTTAATTTATTTTAAAAATCAATCAATTAAAAATGGCGTTGCAATTCTAAAGGTTATTTTAAAGGCTATAAAATTCAGATTTTTACCTTTCTGTTTTATTAATTTTAATTTCATAATATTTTTATTAACTGATTTAATTTAATTTAATTTCTAAAATTATTTTTTCTATCCTCCATAGATTATTTTGCCTAGAATGATAAAATTCCTATTTAAGTTTAGTCTTAGTTATATTTAGTCTCCTTTTAAGGTAGCACGAATACGATTTTAGGGCGAATCTCGTAATTTTGCAGAGTGGTCCAAGCCGACAGCCCTTTCTCTAAACTTCTGAGCTACAACAGCGACAGTGTAGGGGAAACTAGATGGAATTGGCGCACACTAGGCTTACTTTCATCGCATTTTTTTTGGTAGAGTTGGTTTAAGAGCCAAGAACCCTCCGACTGCGAATACGATATCTTATTTCCAGCCAACATGGTCCTTCTGCACAGAAGAAAAAATTACTGCTGGTAAGTTTAATGTTTCTTGCTAATTAATTAAATATTGTTCCTCCTAAATAAAATTATGATGTAAATTAGGATTTCTAGTAGCTTATTTAAACAATTAATCGTTCCTGGAGGTAGACTCATGGAACAGATTTAATTATATTGTATTAGATATATTTATCTATGTTTAGCCTTTTATTTACTAAGTGCCTTCAAAAATGATGGATCGGGGTTTAAAAATCCTTAATCTTAAGAAACGATACTGTAAAAAGCCAATGGAATAAATCATTATTTTAAAAACATTGTACCCTGGATATACAGGGTTTTTTAGCACACATTTACATAATTATAGATTTTTTTTGTTTAGCTGATAATAGCCTTTTTTTAAACATGAGATTATTTTTTATTAAATTTCAGTATGATGTGATTGAAAAATTCATTCATTAGCAACTAAGAAAAAACTTTTTGGTTGATGAAATATTTTCCAACGAAATTATAAGCATTAGAATGATATGCATTATGAAATATGAAAAAAAATGTGTTTTATGTCAAGAAGTTATATTATTATTAGCACGTAAAGTAATACAATTAACAGTATAAAAATCATCTTAGTAGTAAGCACAATAAATTTTCTTTTCTTATTTTTTACTTTCATGTGCTTCATATTTACCATTTTAATATTTTATATTACTGCATAAATCTTTAAATTGTAGAGAAAAGCAATGACATAATTATTGACTTATCCGAAATTCAGAAACAATCTACGCAACTTTAATCCACTTGCTTCTGTAATTCGCAATAATTGTGTCTGTAATTCGCAATAAAATGAAGTACGTAATGCTTTTAAAAATTGTATTGATGCGTTTTAAAATTGTATATTATTGTTGTGAAAATTATTTTGATTATTTCGCAATCGTTCATTCATATTAAGGTAGAAAACAACCAGAGACTTTTGAGAAAAATTAAAATATCGAAATAGATTCGAGGATTAAATGGTTCTCCAGAGAAAAAATAGTATGTTCACTTTTCTATTTCATAGTTTTACCCAAGAGAATTGATGTGAAATAACCATTTACTAAATAAATTAAGATAAAAATTTGAAAAATTAATCAGTTTTCTTGTTTTTATATTTTTTCAAAAAACATTTTCACTACAATTTTAACATCGTCATTTTTAATATAAATCTATATTATAAAATATAAATAACCGTCTGTATCAGTCTGAAAATAAAAGGAATTTAAAAAGAATTGCATTTTAGCTGAGGATTATATTATGCTTGCAATATATTATGTTTTTGTTAGTTCTGAAAGGTCAGCATTTATCTATAAATTCCATTCTTTAATTGTCATTTCAAGTTATCTATATTTAAAAAAATCATATTAAAACAGTACTAAATCATTAAAAAAAGCTGTGGAAAATATTTTTACTCTTTTTACGATATTAGTTAAATTAAATAGGAAGTGCAGTTTATTGCATTCATTTTCAAACCATGCAAACGTGAAAACGTTTGGAATTGTACAACCGATATAGTTTTCATCAGATCCACAAACAAGGCAGGTCTTAGGAATTGAGTCTTGAACTCATAAACCGCTGCTTTAAGACTCCCTAACCCTGATCAGGGCCAATGTGGCCCTGTAGCAAATTTTCGGTTTTGGGTAGTGGATTCCAGATGAGAAGAAATTCAATTCTATCGAAGCGCCACCTTATAAGCAAGTCTGGTTTACGATAAAGCCTGGCATGAGCCAAATGCCTTTTCTTTGGTATGGTACAGAAGTTGAGAATAAGGGGAAATTACGCGTTTCATTCTGAAATAACCATCTACTTGCTACTAAACGGGAAGCAAATATAAATGAGCTTAATCATCATGCCAAGTTATAAAAACTGTTGCCACAATTTAATTTAGAATTTCCAAAAATATTTGAAATTCTAAGTCACAAATTTCTCAAGTAATTGCATCAAATGCCCATATAATAATATCTCGGTTTAAAATACTGATCGTAAATGAAATAATATAAGAAGATTACAAACTGTTTCTCTTTTATATCTGATTGATAAAAAAATTCAGAAGGAATTTAATTTTGTATGTTAGTACAGTTGTATTATTTTATGTTCTTATGGTCGTAAGTGAAGAGAAGAAATTAATTTAGGATTTTCATTTCCTGAAGTCACTGAAATTAAAAATAAATTATAGCTTGAAGTTATGTTAGTTATTCTGGTACCTTAAGTGAAAAACAAAAACTTTGTTTCATTCTCCTACCTAATACTAATTTCAGTTTTTCATGAACCAGTAATTAGAAAACTAATTAAAAAACAATTCGGTGCATCCACAAACTGTAACTTCTCTTTTAGTATTTTACCTTTGTAATCTCTGATAAGACGTTCACGTATTCACGTTTCTCTAAAAAGCGTAAATTTTTAATATTTAAAAAAATTCTTTAGTGCCAAAATGCTATTACGTTTTTATAGGATTTCCTACTTTATTTTTCTAAAATGAAGCAAAGGAAAAGAAATTATCTTTAAAAAATTAACTATAATACGCGTTAACCATTGTTACTGGTTATCTGTATATAAAAACTTGCCTAGAAGACAAGTAATTATTCAAGTCAATACAAGCCTCGTATTTTATTTTTATTTAATTAATTACAATTTACCTTTCAATGTAAACTTTTCTTATAAATTTGTACTGAAAGGAAATTTCTTATAATTTGGTTGATAATAAAAGGATTAAAAATTTAAAAATTTTAAATCTTTACTTAGAAAATCGAAAGAAGAAAAGATTTTAGTACTGTGGGCACATTTAATGAAAACTTTTTCCCTGCAAATTGAGAAAGAACGTTTTCGAAGAATTTTTCGTTAGATATTTTAACTATATAAACAAGAATCTTGTTCATATTTTTAAGAATAAATTCTTTAATAAAGTGCAAGCTAAACTGAAAAGAATATGAATCATTATCTAGAATAGTTTTTTCCAAAAAAATGTTCAAAAATTTCAATAGGTGATTTTTATGAACTATAAAAATATTGCAATGTGCAATAAATATTATATACATAATAGATTCAATTTATCTTTTTTCTTTAGAAGGATTTTTTTAAACCCACTCAAATTTAGTTTCAATTTCGGGGTTTTGCAGGATTCTTGCTTTCAATGATCCTCAAGTCTAATTTTTTTTTAATGTTTAACTGTCATATGTTAATTTGCTGTACTACAAGAAAATTAAGCTGCTAAAATTGATGCTTGCTTAGTTAAATATTGGTAAACTCCTCTGCTGAAGCTATATAAGCACTGAATAAATTCCTACACTCTTTTTTCCTTCTATCTCACAGTGGCATGTTCCACGAATTTATATATGTACATATATCCCAATTACTTTCGATATATGGAATCCTCACTTGAGGTGTGCTTTTTTTGCCATCAGAATTGTGAGTATTTGTATTCGACTGTTTATATGGAAGCATACATTACAAAATAATCCAATCCGAATATTTTAAACTTTGTATGTATTTTAAAATATTATAAAACTTGCCCAAATTGTTCCGCAAAATCTATCGTGAATTTTGAAATGGAAGCTGAAATTATTATGATATGTAGCGAAAGGAGATACGCATACATAGAGTGGATAAATATATTTAATTTCATCATATCCATGGAAAATTCGTTTGTAGATTTCCGAAGAAGCAACAACTTTAATGTATAAATATAACCAAGATTTATTATAGATATTTAAATATTCTTGGAAAATGCAATGTAAAATGAAGTTTTTTTTTGTAGAGGAAAAAAAACTTCTAAATAAGGCAACTTTTGCTGCCACAAATTTTAGGATGTCATATTCCTGTTATTTTTTGTCCTACAGAAGCTACATTTTTTGTGCTACATCTCTTAAGATACTGCAAACCTTTACTAAATATAGGGAACAGGTGATCTTATAAAAATTTAGATTTTGTAATTTTTAAAAATTGTTTTTTGACTTTCAAATATACCGGAACATAAATGTTTACCGCAAGTGAAAGTTTTTTTTTATTTTTTTAAATGGAAGTACAAGTCAGTGATATAGTTGAGAAAATAAATGCCGGTAAAAATAATATGTTGCCAATCACAGTCAAAAGGTAATCCAGCAGGTAATAACAGTCACTGCTAAAAAAATTGTGAAATGATTATTACGTTATATTTAAACTTTGGCGCACTAGAGCTATTACTTTATATTTAATCTTTGACTCACTAGAGCTTTCTCTTCGAACCCATTTATAGACACCACAGCGTAGAAAGACAAGTGGGACTGCCTATAACTAACATAATCGCATCAAGAATGATTTAATCAAATAAGGATTTTAAATCTTAAAGTGGATTTTTTCTTATACCAGATTGAGGTATTTCGAAAAGTTAACATTTATTTTATAAATTGATATATATTTCTAACTCTGCTAATAAAGGATAGAAAAATTAAATCTTTTTTTTTCTTTTTACTATTTATCTCTTTCCGTCTTTCATTCTTTGAAACTAACTTGCATATTTGACTACTCGCAAACAGCTTAATAATGAAGTTCATCACCTATAGAACTGAAAATACAAAAGAAAAGATTATTTTATTAAAGCCGGTGCTATATGGCACTTCGAACACCTTCCAACGATGAATTCTTAACTGTTAAGAGCATCGAATGGCGGGACTTCGACTTGCATGCTTTCTAAATCATTAGTATTTGCGTTGAAGGGTGTTTCACTCGTTGTTGGACTTTTATACACGATTCAAAGGAAGTCTTGAACATTCTAAGCAATCCATTCTTTCATGTGGATATAGATGTTATATTAACGCCGTACTCAGGTAAATAATCATTTTGTACGTCTCATTTTTTGCATGAACGAATTTTAATAAGACAATGCCAATAATGCAGCAGCAACAACTGCAGCTTCTTCATACATCATCAAATGGCCCTTTAAAAGCGTAGAATGTTTTCTCAAGTTTAATTGGATCAAACAATCACTACACTGTGAAATATAAATAGTCATCTCTGTTACTAATGAATCATTTGACTCAAACATTGGACCGAATGCTGCAACGGTTAAATCCATCTAGTAATTCATAAACTGAATTATTTTTTGCACACCTCATGGAGAGGTGACGGCTTGGTGGCAAGGTTTTCGTTTCAGTACCGAAGCGCTTCGGATTTGAATCCCGATTCCACCCAAAACCTGTCGTTCCAGTGATCCTGCTCACACCATATTCGATTGGGACAAATACATCCTCAGCGGTATGGAGAAGAAAATTGGAGTAGAGATTGCAGGCACAAACGTCCTATTCCTTTGACTACAGCCACAATTACTACACCCGTCACAGAATAGGCCCTGTATTATTTAAAAATGGCACTTAGATAAACGAGAATTAAACTGCGCACTTGAAACTATCTTTGCGTTTGCATATTTGAATTAGTCACTAAAAAATTGTTTTTTTTTTTTTTTACTTGTTGCAGAAATTGTAATAAACTATCTAAATCCTTGATCTACATTTTTAAAGTTATCCTTGTAAAATTACCATGCATTAATAAAAATGCTCTTGGATCCATTTATTCCATTTCAAATGTAACTATCACATTGTTTATTTGGAATATAGCTAAATATTTCCGCCTGATATGTTTGTATGATCTTTAGATTCTTCTCTTGGAAACAAAAGTTTTGGAGCCATAGATATTTAAAATGAGGGGATTTTTTTTTAACATTTTTATATTAATTCCAAATGTTACTTCTTGGTTTATTTTTTCTTTCTTTCAGGCTAATCCTTTTAACCAACCAAGCATACGTAATTACAGTCCAATTTCATCACTTCATTTCAAACTATGCTGTAGATTTCGTCAAACGTGAGTACCTGCTGTTTAAATTCTTGATCGCATACACATAGATGACATAGATATTTCGATTCCTGTTTTCATATAACGCGATGTTTCGTTTAATGATAACATGTAGTTATTCCTTAAATTTTTAAGTTATATCTGCTGGATAAACACAAATAATACATCCGTGTAAGGTTTTTTGATTTTACCTTTTTTTAAGAGCATTGTTGATTTGTTCCCTTGAGAAATTAAAGCTGACAAATCGTGCAATAGCGAAGATTATTTGTGTACTTGCACATCACGATTTTCAATAATTCCTATTCGGAGCAAGTCATTTTACGGAGTGATTCAAAAGTTTTCTAACAAGTATTTAACTATAGTGCAAACATACTAGAATAAATTATTTTCTTCTAGGAACATATTGTTTGAAACGATTTTTTTTAAAGATTTTTTTAGCATTTAGAGATCACAATGAATGTTGATTGCAGCTGCACAGAATTTTCGATGCAAGCGTGTCAGCAATTCGTAATTAACAAACTGTCGCTTTAGATTATTATCCTTTCAATATATAAATGTCTTCTTTCTCGATCGCTCGTTTCACTTAACAGTACTATACTTTAATGTACATGTGAAATCTTAAGGTATCTTTACAACTTCATATTAGTTTCGTCATTTCTTTGACTGGGATAATTATGAAAGGAATTCATTTCAAGAAAAATAAATAAAAAAATTAAAGCCTTTTTCATATGTGCATGTTACGCTTCCATCCGGATTTTCCTATGAAAACTAGTTTTCTTTTGTGCACCTAATATAAACGTATAGTTTATCCTAATCTTTTCAAATCGTCCTGTAAATGTAATTAAATTGCAATTAAATGAATTAATGTGAATTTATTGAAATAACCAAGTATACATTTGTTATATACGTATAGGTCTGCAGAATTAAAACTTTTGAGTAGGATATTTACAAACTCATGCAATTATTATTCTGATGCCAATTTTTAAAATTAAAATTAAGTATTATTTCAGAATTGGCAAAACCTGTTTAAAAGCACATGGAATGCATAAATCAATGTAAATGAGCATGAAATTTCTATAAAGATTAGTTATTGTTATAGAAGTTAAACAAGTGATGAAGGTTGAAGTTGCTTCTATCTGTTTAGCCTAAATTAATATCAAAAATGTTTAGCATCATCTTCGAAAACTGCGAAAAACTTATCCTAATTAATGTAATCAATAAATAAATCCCATTTAATACTCGGCATGTCAGCTCTTCACAATCTGTAAATTTATTTCTTATTGCTATCTAGCATCAATGATATCAAAACAATTAACGGTTTTATTACGCTACTTTTTGTCTATTTTCTTATTTATATTAGCTAAGCTGCCATTTTGGCTAGCTACTTTCGTAGTTTTAACTACAGAAAATGAAGCTAGAAAAGAATCTTTAGTCTTACATAAAATACACAGGAAATGATTAAAATGGATTTGACACACTACAATATCTTCGTAAAAATATTGCAAATAAAGTAACACATTATTGAGCTTTATGAAATATTTGTAGGTCCTAATACAGCAATTAAAGATTAATTCCATTAAAATTGAACATTTAGTTCTAATAACATAGTTATCATAATTAATTGATAGAAAAATCTCAAACTGATATAGTTTTATAATTATTGGTAAAATAATCCTGTCCATTTTTTTGCAATGAAGAGGTGCATCATGCATTTAATGCCATTATTTGATAATCTTATAAATTCTTATTATTAACATTGGCAGATGTATTATATTTCCATTTCGTTTAAAAAATATATAATATATGCACGTGAAAAAATTTATTTACGACTGGCATATGAAGGATAAAAACAAATGCCGTTTTTCTGTTCAGATAATCGGATGCCTTTACTGTTGAGAAAATTCTTGATTCACGTTGACTGGTGATGCAAAATGGCAATGAAGGCACATAAAAATTGTTCATGCATAATTTACCGTTGTCATTTTCCATTAAATAGTTTTCAGAAACTATCCATTTTCTTGCTTCTGAATTCTGAGAAATCTTTGATGGAATAGCGACTCCATACAGGCGCCAGAACTGCTGGAGAGTTCTACCATTTAATATTGTTGAAGCAACCAACAAACAAATTACGTCTCCTTTAAATTTTTTCGATTTTTATTGACAGATCGATTTCAATCTCTACGAAAGGAATTCCCACACAGAGTCAAAGAATTAGTTGCTATTTATTTCATTTAACGCGCTTTCTAGGGCAGCGCGAGAAAGAGAAATCGATAAAAATCGGTGTCTTTTTTTTAGTGAAACGAAGTAAATATATCACTTGTATTGGATGATTTCATACAATGTGAATCCATCCAACGCGTTATACAGTGATAGGGTTTCCCATTATATGGTATGCATTACAGCAGCATTTTGAACTTCCAATGAAATCACTTCAGTAGTGATTCCTTTGAAAAAATGTTACATAAAGTATATAGGAATATAGAGTATATAGGAATTAATAAATAAATTATGAAATTCCGTGATTATTAAATAACAAGTAGGAATTTGAAGAAGCTTTAAGTGTCTTCATATAAGAATTTTCGAGTGTTTTTAAGGCGGATGTAAATATTGGAAATTCAGATATCAGGACGTAATTGAAATTTGCTACAAAATAATTAACTCTGAATCTCAATTACCTCCATAATTAAGTGCCAGTTTTGAGCTTTTCCAAGAAAACTGATATTCGAAAAATTATAATTGTTCAAATCTTATTTCAAATTCGTATTTAGTCTGTGAATTCATAATTCCCTCATATTTTGATACGAAGTATTTTTCTTAATCTTGATTAGTTATTTGAATTTCAAACTTCGCGATCATTCTTCTCCTGCACCATGATTACAAGTATCAACAGAAAAATCAAATTGTCTAAATATTCTGATGATTTCGTTCAATTTTAAATTTTGTTGAAGTGTATCTTTTCCGTGAGTTCTTTGAAATTATAATGTGAAATTCATATATCGTCGCTCACAATGTAAACTATCGTATATCAAAAATTCCATTCGGCTGAAATTTGCTTTGCGATACCTATTTCAACCGCAAACAAAAGTTAGCATCTCAATGCCAAAAATCAAGATGACACTTAAATTTATGATATAGTAAACAGAGCGAACATAACTTCTGAAGATTAGAAAAAAAAAT
>JAPMOR010102267.1:1301000-1311052 GCA_026543865.1 Argiope aurantia | reverse complement strand
AATGGAAAAAAGGGGACTGAAGAAAACAATCTGGTAAAAGGAGAAGGGAAGGGGGCAAGAAAACAACAAATAATTTTATAATGGAAAAAAGGGGACTGAAGAAACCAACATGGAAAAAGAAAGGGGGTGGGGGCAAAAAAACAACAAATAATTATAAAACAAATAGAAAGTCAAACAATTCTGGAGTTATTGTATTATAAATGCTTATGTGCGTATATTTAGATAAAAATTATATAGATAAACTGACGTATTTATCCACACTATAAATAATCCATATAATTATATAGTAGAAATGCAAAATACTGAGTATGTCAAATACAAATTTAATATAATTGAATGGTAAATATTTTTCTGTTCAAAATTTTATTGTCTTTAAATAAAAAAATTTGTGGATTTGCTTATTATATTGCCATGTGAAATTTCTAAATAGATTTTGTTACATTTTGAATTTTACATCTGGTTTTGAAAATATGTTGTAGATCTATCAAAGTATAGAGAAATGAAATGAGTAAAAAATGTATTCTACACGAATTAAATGCGAGTTTATTTGCATTTTCTTTAAACACATTTATGAAAAGCATTTATTTCTATTTATTTACTTCCTTACTCTTTGAAGAAGAAAAAATGTAAATAAAAAATAATAAAAACAGAGAAAGACTGCTTTGAAGTCTTTTAAAAATAAAATAATTTCAACAAATAAATATTTAAACATTTTCTTTCGTTCTTTTTTTTATATAGAGAGAAATTTTCGGAATATTTTTTTTTCATTTACATTATTTCACCTTATCTCAGATTTTTGTATTTCTCACGTATTTTATCTCACGTGTTTTCTTTATGTAAGAAGACTTCCTCATTTTCATTTAAATCATCTTTTTTTCATTTTGTATTTTTTACTATGTATTTTGGACCTATTAAATTACTTGAAATAAAACATTCCACCATAACTATATTACTATTTCATCTAATTTGTATTTATCATTTTTATACGGTTTTACGAGACTCTTACTTAAAAATTTGTTTGGTTCAAATTCATGTCATTACATCAAAAATTCTACAAGTTTAAAAATAACAAATTTGATTATTCAAGAAAGAGTCTTTTACTGTAATGGAAGTCATTTTATAACATTTATGATATCATATTAAAATTTAGGTCAGAGTGGAGTTAATTTATAGTCTAATGATACACGTCAGTCAAAACAAAGATGTAGCAAAGCACTGTAAAAGAAAACGTGCAACAACTAAAAACTAATGAAAATGGGAAAACCAGGTTTTTTGTTTGTTTGAAATTAAAACACTATCGGAAAAGAAAAAACAATAATAACTCGATTGATAGGGTCCCCTCCGGACTTCTTCGCTCTGATGAACTCTAGTGAGGTGGCGGATGGACCATACTATCGGTGACTCGTCAAATGTTCCATGTAAATATCTAGGATTACTTCATTGTATCTGTGAAATGAAGTTTTGTAAATACATTGAAGTACGATTTGTAGCATGGATGCTCTGTGAACTGATTGTTAAGAGCCCGGCAATCCAACCATAAACAGAAAAATTTCCGCTGTGTTTTCAAGCTTCTAGATGATTTCAAAAAACAAAAAAAAAGTATAATTTTTAATATTCATTGATATTTTTATATCTAAACTCTCCCATTTTTTTCCAAATGACCCAATCAAATTTATTTGTCTGTCATTTTCTAAGATCAGGTCTGGACACCTTGTATTGTGCAATATTTGTTTTATGATTGAGATTTTATAAAAATTGACAGCACTAAATAAATGCAGTTTTGAAAATGAATCATGAATGGCATTCCAACTAATTGATTATGGAAATTTATACTTACAAATGAAGTCATAAAATCGTTTTGGCCTCTAGAGCTTGCATAATATATGATAAAGAAAAATAAGAAACCAAGCAAAGAATAGGGGATATTAAAGTATGACAGAGTGACCTCGAAGGATCTTGGTGGAAAAGGTGGTCGTGTTCTTAACATCATGATTATCACAAACCTGTGTAAGCTCTTTGCCTCGGGTTTCGGAGGGGGTTATAAAAATTGTCATAGTTTTGTCTTGTTCATATTTAAAAATAAAAATTTTAAATCAAATTGGTTTGAAATATTTTATATATATATTTATATATAAATATTTGAGATATTTTAAGTTAAAATGAAATTTGCAGGGAAATTATTTTAAATGGAATATCTTCATATTAAATATCAATCGGAATATAAGATTCCAATTGCCGTCTGTAACGTTGAGAGGAGTTTAAAATATACATGTCGATACAAAATCACAAACTCTGTTTTGGCGTTTAGCTACATAAACAGTTTTTTAAGTCTGTGAATAAAGCTAAGTATGAATAAAAACTAGAATAGTAAACTTTACATTTTATTTACATTTTTTATGCTGGATTATAGCAAAGATCAATGTGTTGAGGTCTACAATTTTTAATATATTATGCTGATTCATTATATTCTCATTTCATGGAATAGTTTGAAAGTCATTTGTATTATTTTTCCTTCAATTTTTAAATTTGTATTTGACACTGAATTTTATTTACTGTTAGAAGGTCATTATTTGTATCGATCTGATTTTATTGATTAGTTTTGATTTGATTGTTTATGAATGATTGATATGATTGTCTAGGTAGAGGAGATCCCAATGCAAGGAAACAAAATCTTTGATGTTGCTATACATTTATATTTAAACGGTATCACATATATATATATTCATTTTTTTAAACAATCTGCCAATATGTATGAGATTTCCTATTACAACTTTTGTTAACTAATCTGTGACAGTCATGTCGGAGATATTGTTAATATGGTATCAGTCTGTTTAGAAAGGCAGTGATATCATCTTCTATTTAGTTTATAAAAATCTGCGCTCTCTTATTTGCATTCTTTCAATGCCAATAATGAAATTTTCAGAAAGGAAACATGAAATATGAGTGCAAATAGTTTAGAAAAATTTTACAAATGTTTTTTTAAACAGAGCATGTGGCTAATAGAATCTTTACACCGTCATCTGCTTCCGATGGTGTTTTTTTTTCATTTGCAGAATAAAATGTTAATTGATTTTTCTTCAAAAGTTCTTAAAAAAAATCATTTTTTCTAAGGATTATGGTACTCTGACTCTCCTCAATCTGTTTTCTTTCATCTTCGGTATACAATTCCTGGCCTCTGCCTAATTTTGAACTTGCTAATTAAGACAACCGCGAAGACAGGTTTTTCTTTTTTATCTTAAGTAAAATAGTAAATTTTCCTCTTCAGAAAAACTTCACTAGCAAACCGTTGAAAAGAAGATTTGTTATCTTTAAACAAATATTAGGTTGAGACTCAAGCAAGACTAAAACTATACTTTTGACACGACTGTGTAATCACAATGTGGGCCATAATTTCTCTTTTCTTTAAAGTATAGAAGTTTTTAAAATTACAATGGCGCATATTTACATGACAAACATAATGGCAGATGGCGTCTATCATTTAAATGCCCTTATCCTTTAACATTATGTAATGACATAATGACAAATGACAGATAACAAACTTAATGACAAATACCATCTATCATTTAAATCTTTTTATCATTCATCATTATGTAAATATCATTTATGTTGTTTCGCAAGCAGGACTGAAACTAGACTTTCACCATGAAATAGAATTATTCTGTGTGCCTCAATTACTCTTTTCCTTAAAGTATAGCAGTTTTTAAAATTGCAATGGATTCAATTCACATAATGTCACATTCACGTGAGAAACATAATGGCAGAATCATCTATCATTTAAACGAATGTTGCCTTTTAGTCACGTCTTTTCCCTTCCCCAATATCAGTAATAGATTCCAAAATTCAATTGGCTTGGTGCAATGGACGTGTGCTACGTGAGCATAAATTGAGTCTTTTATTCTCCCAGGCAACTCACTAAGCTTGAATATGCAATAAAATAAGGTATTATGAAATAAGTTTTATCATACAAAGAATTTTTTCTCTCTATTTTGGATAGTTTTTTCGAAGTTCTGAATTTTTAACATTTTTTTCTCTCGTATTTGCTTGCTCTTGCATGTTTCTTGCACAATAAATAAAATAGCATCTTAAAATGCAAAAAATAACTGTCAGAATACAAAATACACTTTTGAATATACTTTCCCAAGGAGACAATAATAAAGAACAATATTAGAATACTCTATGCCTTCAGTTGCATCTAAACATTTAGTGATTTGATTTGGTTAAATATTATTTTTACACGTTTCCTCTTTCACTGGACATCACTGTCTAAATCCCAAAAGCGCATATGCACTATAATAAAAACAATTTTTGTAACAATAAAATAAATATAAATAAAATATAAATAAGTTTGATATTAAAATATGATTAATTTTGATTAATTACAGCAAACTCTACCTAATTAAGTAAAATTTGCAAATTAGTTTTGATATATTTTTGTTAATACGATCTATACAAATGTAAAATAAGGCAAAACTATTAGTGTTGAAAAGCAAATTGGTCTCCGAAAGTGGCTAATTATACATTAAGAGAGCAAAATTCCACTTTATTGAAGCTGCTTGATGAAGTTAATTGTTAAATTAAAGCTAATAATAACTTTATTATTAAGGCAAAGTTCATAAGGAAATATATCTGTCCGTCTTCCTGTGAACATAACTCAAAAGTACTTGAACCAGAAACATGAAATTTGGATATAGCTTTAAAATTACATTTGTAAATATCTATCAAATTTTAAACGAAATGCATTCTCAGAAAGTTTGTCTATCTGTCTATCTCAGTGCAAGTATTCATAATAACTACAAAACACAAAGATTGATAAATAAAATTTGATACACAGTTTTAGCATCTAAAGGGAAAATTTGAATGAAGCGAATCAAGAGACGGACTGTCTGTGCATTCACATGCATATAAACGTATATGCATGTGAATGCACAGTGCTCAAAAACAGTACTCAAATACTCAAAAACACAATCAATCAATTAAATAAATGAAATTTGATGGATGATCTTGTTACTAAAATTGATCATTTCGTATCAAATTTTGTTCTTTACCTGTCAATAAAGGATTTCAAAATGCATAATCATGTTTCTTCTTTATACTACGAAGCATAAAAAGCTTAAGTGTGGGATTATGAAATTAAAATGTGAGCACTCGTGGCGTTCATTGCCTTGCCCAAAATTAACAATTTTTATGCTGTGTGGGAGTAGGATAACACTTTTATTAGGAAGTGTAAGGAAAGCTTCAGGGAGGTCATTCCTGCTTGTTAATATTTATATTCGTAAAGTAGGATCTGGATATAACCGCTTTGAGCTCAATTTTTTTCAGTGGTCTGTATCTGTTATTTGACAAGACAAGATAACGTGGGAAAATAATATTTTAGATATGGAGATAACAGATAACGATTAATGATGATATATTGTTTAATTTTGTTGTTTTAAATAACTGATAAAAAAATTCTTCTAAGTTGAAACTCTAACCAAAAGTAAACTTCTTGCCATAATTCCTTTTAGAATTTACAGCAGTGTTTTCAAGCAGAGGCTTTTATTACTTTTTGGTTTATTATCTCATATTTAATTAACACAAAAATATTCTGTTATTTAATATTTCAAAATAAGTAGAACTCCAGTTATCCGAACTTCTGTTATCCGGATTGCATTCAAAGGAAATAAAAAAAAAATAGATGACAAAAATTTCACGATTGAAGGCAGAGAAACAACTTTTCCCTATTATGCTCAAGACATAACATTTTAATACAATCATGCAATTATACAAGACGTAATCAGTATTTTTTTGTCTAACGTTCGTTCTATTCTCTGAGAGAATTTCGCCTTTGTTTTCTTCTAAACAATAGCATTTCTTTTTCATCTGTTTATTTTCAGATATTTATTTATCCAAATTGAATGTGATCCCACTTAATTCTGAAAATTAGAGTTCTACTGTACATAGAAAGAAGGATGATTAAGAAATAATATTTTAATACGATTATGTAAGCATACAAAATATAAATTTTTTTTCCTAAGACTCTTACTACACTCTAGAAAAATTTCGTCTTATTTTTTTCCCTCTAAAAACAATCCTTTTTTATTTATCATCCAATAAATCACATATTTATTTATCTAAATCAGATTCGATCCCACTTAATTCTGAAAACTAGAATTATTCTGTAAGCTGAAAAAAAAGATGATTAAGAATGATGTAGAAACTTAGATTTAAACGTCTGTAAGTTTTAGTATCATTGCTTTAAGCTGAAATCTATTCTAGTTTCTAAGACATTCTGATGCGCGAAGGTTTCCAATTTAAATGGGAAATATATTGCCTATTTCCTTTTGAAAAAGGAGAGTACATGAAGTGGAAGAAATTTTCATTTCCATTTAACGGAGAAGAAACGATATTGCGAATTCCGTAACTAAGGCAGTTTTGGAGTTTGGAGCAGAATTTCGGCCATTAAGTGATGAATCTCTAAAAATGAGACACCGTTACGACTTCAAATCACTTTTGCAAACTAGAAGTTTTCTAAATCCCTTGTGGTTCTTTTAACCAAATTAGCCCAATTTCATAAGAAATGTAGCGCAGATAATCAATTAATGACATTCTGGAATCAATTTATAGGCTTAAATTTTGAAAATTATCGGTTAACTGAAAAGATTTGTGCTATAAATTGTTTTAAAAGAAATGCATTTATTGGTTGTTTTCAATTCCTTTTCCACTAAATGTCAAAATAATATAGTATTATTAACGGTATTTAGTAAAAGATACATTTTAATACTGCAAAATGTTTGCCAATGCCCCTAGTTTTTTAGTAAATAAAATATTCATGTTTATTTACTAGGGTTTGACGGTTTTTCAAACCCGGTTTTAAAAAAACGTTTTTGTCACATTTTGTCATAAACTTAAATTTGTCACATTTGAAAACCGGTTTTTCAAATAAGAAAACTAGTTTCTCCGGAACGCCTACATATTCCTCCTCCTCCTCTTCTTCTTCAAAAAAAAAAAAAAAATGAATTCTATCGGTTGGACAGAATCGTTCAGCAGCTGAAGGCTTAGGGCGACGAGATGCCAATTTATTAACATGTGAAGGTATATTTGATTTTCTGTTAAATGAACTAAAAAATGTAAACACTGAAATAAGTTTGAAATTATTATATGCTTTAGAAGAACGAATTCAAGAAATAAGACAAGTAGAATTAGCAACTCTTTTACTGTATTTGCAAAATCCAAAAAACATTTCTAGTTCAGCGAAGAAATCTAGTGTACTTTTATTAGCTTCAAAAACCGAAATTATTTAGTTATTTGGAAAGCTATTGTCTAGAATATTTTCCAAATCCTTATGTGGAAACCAATTCTGATAAAGAACAAATCAAAGAAATTACTCATTGATGTTTTTTAAAAGAAACCATGGAAAGATCAATTCATAAGTTTCTATAAGAACCTAAAGGAAAACTTACAATTCCAAAGACACTGACAGCTGAATTTTCATTATTTGAGGCAACGAATAAAAGAACAAAAAACTTATATTTGTTATTTGATGCCTTGAAAACTATAAAACCAAGCTCAGTAAGTAGTGAAAGAGTATTTTCAATTTCAGGCAATATTGTGTCCAAAATAAGAACAAGTTTTAACCACCGCTCAGTGGATATTTTATGTTTTTTTAAATGCTATCTTAGGAGAAATTAAAATTTGTGCAAATAATATTAATATTATTTGAAATTTTTGTTTGAGTTTTCGTTATTTTATGTAAGTAATATGTATATGTAATTCTTAATTTTTTTTAATATTTTGAATTTGATATTGATTAGGTTTTTTGTTATTTTATATAAATAAAATAAAATATTTTTTCTTTATTCTATTTTTTTGACGAAAATTCGAAAACCGGATAAAACCGGTTTTTGGGAAATATTAAATTCGAAAACCGGTTTTTGTATAAACCCTAGTATTTACATTCGCTCACGTTCTCTCCCCACCCCCCTTTTCTTTCTCATTTTGATATGATTTTTCTTTACTTTTCTCTTTCTCGTTGATAAAAGTTATACGCAAAACAAAATTTTACTTATTTTACATTGTAAAAGTCTTTTATTTGTTTTATGTTCTCATAATTTGCATTTGTTTGTTTGTTTTTTACATTTTTTTTTTCAATTTTTGTTGTCTTTGTATATTATGCATTTATACAAAGCGTATTACTTTATCTATAAGTATAAGTATGCCATAAATTGGTATATTTTAAACATAAATATTGTCAAAAAAAATCATTTTTAATAAAAAAACAAATTTTATTTACAAAAGTCAAAGCAAAATAAATATGAAAAATGCCTTTTTTGGAAACAAAAAAAAAAAGAAAAGAAAAATGTTTTTTTAAATTATAAATCTATAACTGACAGTTAAAATTATAGACGCATGTGATGTAGATAGAAAAACTTTAAGTAAATTGAAATCATAATCAAATTTATAATGCATTTTTTATTACGCTATCAGTTAAAGATAGGACATTTTACTTTTTATTTTCTGTTCATCACGTTTAAACATTTTTTTTCTTTTGATTTGTTAGATTATTGAATAAAAAATTATTTTTCCTTGTCAATTGATAATAGAATTTTTCTAAAACGTTTTTTGTATTTATTATTTTGAACTTCTCAGCATTTATTTCTTATGATATTCATTGTGACTTAAGAAAAAAGCGTAAAGCATCTAAATCTAATCTGAGAATCGAACACCGTAAGCAAATTGCTATTCCAGGCTTGCTGCTTTGTTTAAATACACATCCATGTTCTGAGTAGTCACATAGAAAAGCATCATAAAGAAAATTACATTTTATTGATGATAAAGATTTCTGAAAAGTAACATTATACGTTGTAAATTATCTAATTATTATCAATTCTGTTAGAACAGTAAACATTCTAGTTCCGATTAATAATATTTCTATTTTATGAGTTTCTTGAATGCTTGCTTTAATTAATTTTTTTAATTAAAAATATGGTTATCGAAACAAAACCATAAAAACTGTTTTATTTTCTTTATTCCTTGATATTTTTAATAGAAATATTTTAAGTAATTATTTTCGCATTTACAATATACTTTAACTTTAATGAATATCCAAGAAATTTTTTATGACTGCATTGAGCCTTAATTTCTTTATAATATTGCTTAATTTCTGATAGTAAAAAACTGAAAAAAAACTATTTTTTACTAAACTATTAAAACGGCATTGAAAATCTTTATTTTCATTATTTATTACTTTTTAATCTTTAATATATATTCCGTTATTCATGGTTGAAATTATTATGGGATATAAAAATCAAAATTTTTCCAATTAATTTTTAGTTGTCGACATTTCAGTTTAAGCAATATTTAGCTAAATTAACATATTAATTGAAAACTAAGAGGTCTGAAAGTATTGAAATATTCCATCGTCATTTCGAATAAATAACTATATCAGCTTTTAGAATACTAATAAATGAGAAAATGAGTGAAAAATCGATTACAAATTTCCATCCTTACAACACATACAGGAGGTAAAATTTAGTAAAAGCGTTAAAAAAAAATGAATGATTTGAGGCATGCCCTTATACATGTGCAAGAAGTTTCTAGAAGAATAAACTTTAATTAATAAGGAATTATATATTAATTAATATTAATAAGCTATATTGGTGATATAAGCTCAAACTTATATTACAAATAAAATTTGCAAAAATTTAAAGAAAATTAATTAAATTAGGAAACAGAAATTTCAGCCCACGTGCATTCCATTTTGTAATCGATCATGTTTGTCAAAATTAGATAAATTATTGCTTAAATCTAGCAATATTATGGAAGAAAATATAAAAGATTCCTTTTTCGCATTTGGAAAATGTATTTAATAAAAAGGAAATAAAACAGAATTTGCAATTATATTTTGAGAAGCTTTCATTTTTTTAAAGCAGTGCATTCGTTCATATAATCCCAAACCTTTTTTTAACATGAAAATAAACGATTCTGCACGTATAATTTTGAAAAATAAATATAATAGTTTATATATCAACACACACACACACACACACACACACACACACACACACACACACACA
>JAPMOR010102267.1:1261675-1300990 GCA_026543865.1 Argiope aurantia | reverse complement strand
ACACACACACACACACACACACACACACACACACACACACACACACAAATGTATTTAATAAAAAGGAAATTCTTTTTAAAACACTTTTAGCGCCTTTTTTTGTTGAGATGCAAGCATATAAAGAATAAGCAAATGGACACATAATGAATAAAAGAATATAAATTTAACACATTTATTTTGGGAAATGTAATGATTTATTTTAAATGAAGTGAATTTTTAACCATTATTTTGCTTGTGGTCTTTTAAAAATCTGTTGGGAAAATGCAGTGTGAAAATTTTAACTGCCTCAAATTCTCTTAAAGAGCGTCCTTCAAAATCTTTATTCTACTCCGTTCGACGATTCATTCTAAGAAAACTTTATCCCAGAAGAAGAGGCTGGTTAAAGAAACAGGTTAATCAAGGACGAAACGAATGTTATCTTCTTATCGGGTTTTTTCTGTCATAGCAATTAACTACAGCTCTCAAATGGCAATGAGAATCTCCAATCTCCTCTAAAGTGGAAGGATAATCCACACTGTATTTCATGATGTGACCAGAAGGTTGTTCATGAGCGAAAATTAAGAATATTGGTCCTCATTTAAGGATCTGGAGCAGAATTCAGAATAAAGTTCTGTTATTTTTAGACCAAGATCCCAATATATAATATATCGTTCGTTATCTGTCCTTCAGTCGCATGGGTATGGGGTCGACTTATGTCTTCTTTGATCATTTCTAGAGTTGGTGATATTTGAAAATAGATTAATTAAGAATGATAATTCTTTTTTTTTTCATTTTGATTCTCTGGTTTCAAAAAAGGAGCATTGCATGATAGATTTTTATAACAGTCACTTAAATTTTAGTTTAAGTGTTATATAAAAATCTTATATCTCATACATTAATCTTATATAATCCTTTATCTATACCTTTTCTATGCCATGGGAAGTATGCTTCTCAACAAATTCATCCATTTTTGCATGAAGTGATGTAGAGCGGCATAAGTTCTGATAAATTTTTCAATAAGACAGAAACTTATATGTTTCAGTTCCTTATCTCACACAAAATAGTGTATTTTGAATTATTTAATTATTAAATTACCAAATTAATTAATTAATCAAATTAAATTTATCTAATAAGCTAAATGAATAATTTTTCTTAGCCAATTTCAATCCTAAAAATAGTTTAATATACCATGGCTAAAAAAAAAGGTGTTTTAAAGGGTTAATCTTTGTTTTCTGATTTGGATTCCGTCTTTAGGGTTGTATTGAACTAATATATGCAAGAAAAAGTGAAGACTTTACTTGATCTTAAAAAGCTTTTGAGCTTTTTTTTTTAATCTGTTTCAGTTGGATAACGACAGGAAAAAAGGATGTTGTAAATGCACCGAAAGTCAACCTTACTAACACACATATTTCATTTTACCAAGTCGGACATAAAAAAAGTACTGAAAATGAAATACTACAATCTAGATTTCACTTACATTTGCTACATCATTACTCTAAGGATTTCTTTCAAAACTTGAACTGCTGTAAAATTTTAGAAAAGAAATCTTGCATTAAATGTTCATTTGATGATTGCAGAGAATCAAATTCGAATTTCAGAGAGTAGTAGTAAACGTTAATCTTTTTTTTTCAAGTCGCTTTTGACCATTTTTGAAAAATTCAATCATACCTTTTCCTTTTTGAAATATAAATTCGCCATTTAGCGCTAATGTGAGAAAGAAACATCACTATTGATTAGAAATTTGATGGGAGTCGTCAACAAGAAATAAAGGGAAAATCTGGCGCTGATATCGTGACTTTATTTACTCCTTATCAGGAAGTAAAAAAATACTGTCACGATATATAAAAAAAGCCAGTTTTAAGAAGAAGAATTCTGATGATTGGAGAACGTAAAGAACCGAGTATAATCAAACTGAAGAAATTTGGACATTTTTTTTATAATGCCAGAACCTTTTTTTTATTTTCTGAAATAACGGGGAAAATAATATAAATAGCTGGAAGATAAACGGAATAACTGCATTAACTAGAATTTTCATTAATTAATCCTTCATCATTATTCGGCTGCAGGACATTTAACTTGAAATTTTGCCTTTCCACTATAACACCTATCTAAAGATGCAGCAATAAGTGTCTTTTACTATTTTCGTAAGAAAATCTTTATGGCCTTGAATTTATGTAAGCGTTCTCAAAAATTTTCTTGTCCTATACGTTGAGAATAGCTAATATAAATGAAAATTGTTGAAAGATTATTTTAAGGGGAATTTATAAAATAATTTTGAAGCTTCTTTAAAATTGAATCAAATAAAAATTTGAAATAATATTTATTAGAATAATTAAAATTCACCTGCAACTTCAAATTTCGTTCAGAGAAGAATTTTGCAAATTAATTAATAATTATTCAACTTAAAAATTTCAAATACACTGTAAAAGTTTCGAAAAATCGGATTGACTACATTTATCAGAAAAGGAAGATAAAAATTTGACAAAATTCTTTAAATATCTACCATATTCTTGAAATGATAAAATCGTGACTCAAAATTTCTTTTTTGTTTGGTCTTAAAGTATTTTTACTCTGAGAGGAATAAGAGATACGTTCTTTTTCTTAGATAAGATAAGCTATTTTCTCTATCAAACTGTTTCAGTTTTTGTTACTCAAGAAAATGACGAAAAAAACCCTCACTGATAAAATTTTCAGTCTTGCTCAAGTGATTTGAGGTGATATTTCTAGGAATTCAATTATCAAAGATAATACTTTAAGACCTAAATCCTAAGCGAAATTTTAAGATGTTGATAAACTAGAAAATGTTATGCTAAGAGAGCAGCAATAGTTAAGTTTTTAGAGCTAAAACGGCCTTTGATGTCAGGAACTCTGAAAACCTTTCTCAGCAAAAATATTTTCCCATTTGTTTATCAATATGTGAGGGATAAGTATTTGAAATATAAAGGTCGCTTTTATTAAGACCATGAAGGTAGAAACGAACAAAAAAAAAGTCTTTTGTAATTTATTTCTCAACGAATAAAAATTACATCTGAACTCTTTTCATCAAGACAGCCTTTTCCATAAAAAATATTTGCTATCTTGAACATCAATGCTCATGAAAGCCATAAAAAAAAGTCTCCCTCAATTTCAGAAGTTTCCAGGTCATTTATTATTTTACTTTCGATGGGCCGCCTCATTAAAAATGTGTAATGTACTATACTAGAATCACGCAGCTCTTGAGCAATTCATATAATCACAACGCAGTCTTGCTTATACATTACTTTTTCACTATACAAAGTGTTATAAAAGATTTTGCTTTATTATAGAGCAAAGGCATTAAAAATAATAACAATTTAATTTTGAAGGATGTCCTGAGAAACACAATCACAATTTAATTTTGAATGATGTTTTGAGAATAGAAAAAGCAAGTATGTATAATGTTTTTTCAAAAGCATTTCAGGATAATTTATGCCTTCGTAAAGCAAACACTTGGCTTATGTAAAGAAAAGTAATCTAAAGATTTTCTTTATTTTCCATGCAGTAAGCTTTTAGTTCCCTTGCGACCCCTTCCCCCCCACACACGTTAATCTGGGAAGATGACAAATAAGAAGGAAAAAAAAAATTGTTTTGATAGTTCGTTAAAGATATTTTTAGGTAAAATGAATACTTCATTCTCTTATAAGAATTATGAAGTAAGAGTAATAAAATTGCCTTAACCCCTTACCGTACTATTTAGCTCCAAGATATCCTGCCTCAGCCGGTAGGAAACGAAGCGTGCTAAACGGGCTAGAACGATGTGCGGTACAGTTGCGATCCGAAACGAAATAAGGATACGGATGCTTCGCACGATGAAACTCATGCAGAATTTAAAACTACTTTAATTCTTTTTATATACATTTTGTTGCAATATACTAAAACAAACAGCACATAAATAAATAAATAATGAAATTGCATAGAGCCATCAAATGGGACATCGTCAGAAGGAAAGTAGTTATACGACATCTAAAACTAAGTAACAAACTGCAAGCAAACAATTTATAAAAATAAATTTTAATGACAATGAATTCTCCCTTTAGGCAGTTTATTACCTCATTATGCAATATTATTATTACAATTATGTAGACAACTGGCGCATACAAGATTAAACGACGCATAAAGTTACGAAGACTGTCACTACCAAAATCTGAACAATATATATGGCTAGATGTTCATTCTACGAGTCTGACTGGTGATGTTCACTTTTGGTCCGATCACCAATTTACATAGCGATAACGATGGGAACGTATTTGTTTCCTTAAGTATGAACCGAGGGATATTTATGTTTGGTCCAAACTGCGGCAAGGTATTAAAATGTATCTCCTCAATTTGAAATAAATAAGCTTAAATTAGAGCATTTTTCTTATTTATTCTGCATATTTTACTTCTTTTCAGTACAAAATTTAATTTTATAAGTTGGTTTAAAGTTGATTAATGGTATAAATTTAGTTATTGAACATTTAATTACATTTGATTTATAAAAAGAAAAATGTATGTAAAGCCATTGATCTGGACCACTGGAGTCAATTCAAGTTGATGTATCGCACGTGAAGCTCAGTATGTTTATTCAGTTTTGAGTATGTAATAAAATAAAGGACTCAGTATCATGACAGAGAAGACAATATGAGTTTTGCTGATAGAAGTGTAAATAGTTAAGTTTTTCAGTGGTTGTATTTAGCGCCGTTCTTTGGAATTTGGGACTACGGGCACAAACGTGTAATGAAGTCCCCAATAAAATGAAAATTCTATTCACATGATTCTTTAATTTTTTATGTAAGAAAGCAAAGTATACAGCATTTATTTTCTTCTAAAAAGTAATGCTCAAAGTATATTTGTTTCAAGTAAAACAAAAATAATATAATTTTATTTCCTTAGCTTTAATTTCAGAAGATGTATGGCTACGTTTTTCCACCTTGTCATCAACTAAATGTATACACAACACGAATATAGTTTAGATGCGTCCTTGCATTTTGAAATTTAAAAAATGGTAATTAAGAATATCGAATCTATTTTAAACATTTTCCCAACTTTTAAATACCTTTAAAATTTAATGATTAATAATTTTCAAGTTAACTACTTATCGATAATGAAATTCTTTGTTATTTTCGTTGGATTTTCATTTAACAGTTAAATATTTTTTTTCATTATGATTATTTTATTACTTTTTAAAATGAACATTTTCACAGGAAGCAATTTTGGTATAGGGTAGTTTCTATTCAGATGTGTTCAAGTCTATAGAAATTGACTGGAATGAGGTAAATTTTGTATGGGGTACAGTGCCAGGTTTTATCACTACCATCTTTTGATAGCTGGTGAAAAGACCTTGGAAAAGGTCCAGATAATGTTTTTTTTACCTCTGATTCTTTTTTATTTAAATACCTACGTATTATATTGATTCTCATAACAGAGCTAGCTTTTTAAGTTTAAAAAATTAATTTTAAGTCTTTTAGCTATGAATTTATATTTCACAAAAAATATAAATAATAACTGGAATTCTTTTTTAAAGATATTTCTGAAATGATTTTTTGAGTTTTATATTTAGATATAAATCAATAAAAAACTATCAAATAAGAGAATAATTCCTTTCGAAATATGTAAACAAATAAATAAATAAAACGATAAAAATAAAAAAATAATGTGTTTTAATTGTTTCAATATAATAATACTGTAAATATTCATTCACATTTTATATTATTGTAGTGGCAGAAAAAATTTATTTTTAAAACAGATAAATTTTCTTTCTTTCTTTTTTTTCCTTTTCTTTTTTTGTCTCTTAAGTAGAAGAAAAATGAGTTAATTTAAATAGTGTTTTTTGGAAAATCAAAATCTGGCACTTCAAGTCGAAATATCACAAATTTCGCATTCTTTGCAATTTAATTTCGTTAATCATAACTGAGAAATGTTAAGTAATAAAGTAACGATTAAACAGTTTTGTTTTAACTATCACTCCTAGATTTCAAAAATTTGGGTTATTTACTACATAACTCATTGTCAATTTTCAATAATTTGTTCCGAATGCAAGATAAGACGCTACAAAAAGTTATTTATCAGTTCCACAACCTCTGCGTTTATTTATTTTTCTTTTTACACGTTATGATCTATTAAAATAAATTCCTCTGTTTATCGCCTTGTATGTTTATATCGGATTAAAGTTTAATAGGTCTATTACTTATTATGGCGAAGAGAACGTTTTCTTAAAGAAACCATTTTATCGCCATCTATCGGCGATCTTAGATATTAGTAATGTTAATAGGTAATTTGATATACAAACTGCTGAAATTATGTCTTAAAAATTGAAATTGAATATTTGAATATGTATTTATTATATTGATAAAAATTGCCTCCATTTTTTTTAATTTATGAAAGATATTATGTATGTATTATGTCAAGACCACATGCAGCTAGCTTGTTTTAATGTATATTTGCGGCTATTTTTAAGTTGATAAACGATGTATGTTTGACAAAACCCTTATGCTGTTGGAGTTCTATTGATTTTCAGATTGACATACTTTTGTGAACAAGCGCTTTCGAAAAGATATTTTATTAACAATCAACTAAAAAAAACAATGGACTAAAGCAAATCTCAACAATGGAAGTAACAAATTTCGTTGAATTTCGAAGAATTTTTTCGAGACATTCAGTAAAAATTTTCATCACATTATATTTATCCTTATTCTTTCATGATGAATGTATTAAAACTTAAATAAAAGAGTGAAATGCTATGAATTTTACTATACCTTTAATAAAAACAAAAACAAAAATCTCATTTTAAAATGAAATTATTTTGAAACAATGTAAGTATCTTCATATTTTTTATTTTAAGTATTGAAAATTTAAATGAAACAGAATATTTTGCTTTAAGAATGCCTTTATGCATAAAATAAGGTTCTGCGTTTCTAAATATATTTATACTTTAAAATATATTTTAGACATCTTAAGAAGTGCATTCATCTAGAAATTAAAAAACAATTATTCAGAAAGCTTTGATAAGAGATGAGAAAAATTTCCTTATCAACCGAAAAGATTCTGAAAATTTTAGGAGTCTCTTTTCTTAGTTTTCATTTTAAAATACTTCATGCGATTTCTTTACTAAAAGAAATATTACTAAATATTTGAATGTGGAAGTAGAGTATCATAGTATTTGTTGTCATGATAAGAAAAACTAACATTATCAGATTAACGGCTCTACTGTTCTTGTACGAACATCCAAAAGCTCATGATGAATATGAGTAATAAATATCTCATGATGAGATATTTATTACTTTTTTCTTGTACGAAGTATATAGAGAAAATATTGTAATCGCTAAAAAATTCGAACTCAAGATTTTGAAGAATCTTCACGTTTCAAATCTCGGAAAGATCCTTTTATGCATTATATCTGTCTGCCTGTGAATACGATCATTCAAAAAGGCTTTAAGCTAGGTATTTGAAATTTGGTATATGGAGTTTAGACCAAATTTGTAGATTTATATCAACTTCTTGTTCAAAGGAAATCTCTTTGCTTGGCTGTTCGAGTACAAATGAACTCGATAACTACAAAACGTAAAGAGTTAGATGTGCACCAAATTGTATCCATCTAATATGTAGATTCTTATCATATTTTGAATCAAATCTGCCAAAGGGTTGACTGTCTGTCTGTTGGTCGGTATTTTCACATGCATATAAATGCAATAACTTATATCCATGAAATTTGGTACATAGTCTTGTTACTACAACTGTAGTTCCCTGTGAACTTTTGCTTACAATCGGGCAGAAGAAAGGCGTCCAAAATACATATTCTTACTACAGATTCTGTTACAATTATAGATTCAAGCCAAAGATCTATATTTCGCAAGTATTGTCCACCAATGCCATGACAGACATTTATGGTCTTACCCAAGGTCTTAAATTTTGTACGAGGGTAGCGGGGTAAGAATTTTATTGCACAGTATGCTCCAAGGTTTCGGGGAAACCACTCTTTCTCGTTTATTTTTATGTAATAAACGATATAGCCTGAGCCTTGTGAGCTGGTGGGTGTGACATGACAAGTGCGTCTAATTTGATAAGTACATTATATATAGATGTGTTTCACTCCTTCATAATACGCAATTATTTATCGCTAATAAGAAGTAGGAAAAATATATTGTCGCCTTCAACACATTTGTGCTTATTACAACTCTTATTTCTTTGCAACTTCCTCTCTGTTTCATACGTTTCTCCCTCTTAACAAATCTATTCTTCTGGTCTACTTGAGGTCGAAGTTCAACTGCCAACTAGTCAGAGCCACGCTTAACAAAATTAATAAATCACTTATAAGACAAATAATTAGCTTACAAATTTATCATCTACCAGTGTTGTTTTTCATTGAGTATTAGTGCGCTGCGACTCTGTAATAATTATAATAATAATAATAATAATAATAATAAAAAGATAGGGACATTTCAGCAGTCACTGAAGTATTCTCAAATAATGATTGTCGCTCTGGTTTGGTGTCCTTACCTTTGTTGTTACAGTATGGTGTGTTCGATTCCATATCCATCTTCTACGAGAGTTTGGTGCAATCTGTACACCGAGGAGAAGCATTAAAAGAGCGAGATAATGTCTTAAATCTAAAAGTTCAATAAAATGTATTTCTTATACGCTTTCTCATAATTTGGCTTGTAGCCTGCTTGTAAAAACTAAATTTGCTATCCATTTATTACATACTTTCTAGAACTGTTTCCGATGACAAAGCAGGATTTTGATAATTATAGAAACCTTGATTATCAATTAGTCTATTCTTTTAATTAAATATTACTTTCAAGTAGGTGACTTCATTTGCTAATAAATTTGAGAATATTTGGATTCCATATCATTTATCAGTACGAATAATGATATTAATTAAGCATGATTAAAGATGAATTAAGCATAATTAAAGATAAAAAAAGTGCAAAATAATAAAAATAAAATGTGTTTAAACACAACTTTATTTGTATAGTGAAATACGAGAATCAATATTTTTTTTATCAAAAATTAAGGCACAATATCATACTAAAAACATTTGTTAACATTGATTAAAGATTGAAATAAAATATAAATGAGCTTAAATTATTGATTTAGATTATTTTTATCAGGATCTCGTGCTTTTACTGATTTACTTTGTCATCCATATTTCAGATAAAATAAAAACAACGAAGGTAAGAAACCACTGGATCTAATTAAGAGAATTTTTATAAGAAAAAAATTTTGGATTAAAAATATTAATAAAAATATTTGATGTTTTAGTAGAATATTAAATGTATAGATTATGTACGAATTGGATTATATTTTCTTAAAAATTAAAAATATTAATAAAAAATAATTTTTTCGGCATGAAATGTAATTTTTTAGACGTAAATGCTAACTTGTAGAAGATTACACGATTTTTTTAAATATGACTGTGACGAAGTTGCAACATCAAGGTTATTGAGTTCGATTCCCGCACAAGGCAATATTGCTTTATAGATGTACGTCTGACATTTGCTGCAATATTGCTAGAAAAAAAGAAAAACGGTATTACTTTGATATTTATCATTTGTTTAATATATTAGATTTAAATTAAAAATTCCCATTAGGGCTAATAATGTCGTATTATTATCAATAGTAATCAATCAATACTAATCAATAATAATATCTGGAATTTTTTAATATTTCCAAAAAGTAATAATCAGTTAAAAGATTATTTTAATTCTGTTTTGGACAGTAAAGTTTTATGATAACTCTTAAAGGATGCTCGAGCATATATTTGCATATTAATTATTTAAGAGAGGTCCTAATTTATATATCAGTCCCTTAAGAACAACTGTTTTTCTGTTGTTGTTTTTTTGGATATATATTGATACTGATTATTTTTAATACATATTAAATATTGATAAATTGATTTTTTAAAATCTTTAAAAGAGAAAATCGGACTTTCCAGTATTCTGAGTATCTAAACTCGAATGTTTATAGGTGTGAGAGGGTTAAAGAAAGGACATTTTGTCAAGATATATCGAAAATACACGAGGCAATTACAGTACGAACATAATATTTGTTCTTTCAGTAATGATGGAAATAAGTCAACATCTTACGCTCTGTATGTAAACGAATTAAAACAAGGTCAGTTTTCCTACTATCAGGAGTGGTTTAACCACAAGGCATAAAGGGAAGAACTAGGTTTTTAATATTTTTCCATTATGGGACATTTTCGCAAACCAAAGATGTGCAAGTAAATGAGAAAGTAAAGTATCATTGATGAAAAAGAAAAATTAAAAATATTGTACTATTAATTTTTATTGTAAATAAATGCCATAATAAAACCCTTATACGTATATTTTAAACTTATTATGCTTTTTTTGTTATACAGACAATTCAATAAATATTTATAAATAAAAGTAAATAATGCAAGAAAAAATTGACAATATTCACGTTAAATTTTTATTAAAATTAATTATAAAGTAGAATTTAATTAATATATATTAAGATTATCTAAATCACGATTCCTTTATTAAAACACATGCTAAGTCAAAAATCCGTCAGTTTTTCAGTAAATTATTGAAAAATAATTATAAAAGGAAAAATTGATGCAGATATATATCACTGTGCTGTGCAGTATTTATAATTTACAGAAACCCGATGCACCAGCCACCACAACATACAAACTAACAATGTATGTCTAAAGCTCTCTTTGTATTATAAATTTTCAGGATTTTATTTTATAGTTTAATTGATGAAAAAGAATTTCATATTTGGAAGAAATTGAAATAAATATAATAGATTCTGAAATATTGAAAGAAATGAGCATAAAAAATGTTGTTCTAAAAGTTTTTATTACGATTTCACAAACCTAAGAAAACAGTACCATTTCAGTATAGCACAACTTTAGATGATTTTAAAGAAACTGAATACCAACACCAAAATTATGATTCAAATATTAAATAATTACTACACACACAGAAAAAATTATTTAATTAAAACTTGATCCTCGAAAAAAACTTTCTGAATCTTGAGTATAATACACATCTTTTCCATCCCATAAAAAGCAAAACACTTACTAAAAGCACACTTTTTCTATCTAAAATGCAATAAAATATAATACATTCATTAAAAAAAGTTTGTATTTGGCATCAATTTCATTATGTTACCTGAATACAAAATTCTTGGACTTTTCATGCATTTTAAATGACATCTTCAAGAATGAAGATACCAACAAAATTATAAAAATAATACTGATATGGCATTGTGATAAATATCTTTTCTGAATTTAGATAAATTGTGTAATTAAGACTCATTTAGTTTATTAATTTGCTTTGTTTTTTTAAGTTGTAAAATCATTTATGAAACGCATCCCAGGTAACTGAATTATTTGAGTTTCACAAATTTTCATATATGAGGTACAACAAATCTGAATTGTTTTGGAAGTTTTGAATAATTACATTTGAAATGGTACTAATGAAAAACTTAATGATACTATCTTGGAGGATAGTCGATTCGGACAATCCTCCAAGTTGACATGTCGATCTGGACATTAAAATTGAATGGAAAACTAAATATATGAAAGGAAGCGTTTAGAGTTCCAGAATTACATAGAATTTACCGCATTTGATTAAAACGAATATGCATTTGCTGATAGTTAGAATAACTTGAAAGCTTAAATTTTCATTCAATATAATAGCATTTTTTATAAAACAAATAATTAAATTGATTTACTTGCTTTCTAGAATATCATTTATTTCAATTCATTGTATGTCTTTTAGGTGTCGTAATTTGTGTCAGAGGAAAAGTATAATGCCCAATGATATTTCATTAGTTATACAAATACTTTGATATATTGGATACATATTTGTATAAAATAATTGAAAATGAAGTTGATTATATACGATTTTGTGCAATTTCTTTGCACACATGTCACGTGGCAGAATAATTTCAGTTAGTTGTAAATTGTTTCATCAGCTAAAATATTTAAACCAACATCTCTAATATTATAATAAGATACTCACCAAGTAACAATTATATTGTAAATTTATTTACAATACCTATCTGAATTAAGGAAAGAAAATTTTAAGAGAAGTTAGTACTCAAATAAATTCAAGATATTTTTAACATTGTGGGTAATTAACACCAGTTTGCCTTTTATCTTCAAAATTTCTCAAAGGAAAATTTCAGCTGTGCAACCAGTCATTTTTCTTTGTTGCTCTTAATTTTTTTTTCTTTTGTGATATATATCATGTTTCAAAAATCATTGCAAATATTAGACTTTATCAAAAATAATTTTTTCATGAAATTCAGCGTGATACTAAGTAAATGTAAATTAAATTCTTGATCAATTTATATAATACAACAAATAATTTTCAGAGTGAATTTCAACCACTATTTTTGTGAATATTTTGAATACGTAATACATTAATTTTTTCAACATCAATACACCACTGATGAAAGAATACTAAATTCTCTTAATGACAAGCAATATATAGAAAAAAGTAAAAGATGTATAAGAAAGAAAAAGGGGAGGATGTATAAAACTTATTTTTTTAGTTTTTGGTTAGGAGAAAAAGTATCAAATATTGAACAGATATAAATAGGAATTAAAATCACATTATGATAAATACTGCCATTCAATGAAATGAAATGATCTACTTAGGTTGAAAAAAATAGTACTGAGCAAAGATTAAATTAATGAATTTCATTTGATGGCTTTTGATGGCAAAACTATGTAAGCACAACACCTCGGTGGACACAAGGTCCATTTTCTCCTTCCATTAATGTTGGCCATAAGTAACTTTTGATGATATTCGACGCTTGATTGGATGTATGAAAACGCATATGCATATCCTTTCGGAATGTACGCGTTTCGTAGTCGATAACATATGGAGGATTTTGATTGGTTAAAAACCAGGCTAAGCGTACGCAATCTTTTGAATAATTTAGCAGCCCGGAACAGTTCTTTAGGCAAGGGTAATCATACAATGTTGCGTGTATCTGTGAGCATACCTCCTGAAAAAAAATATTTAAAAATCAATTGAAAATATATAATAAAAATTCTAATAAGAATGAAGTTTTTCCGCACATACTTAAGGTAACTCGTCATTCGGAAATAAATAGTAGAACAGATTCACACAGTTTCTTCTTTTCTTTTAAGCTGTTTACCTTGTGAATTGTTTTAAGGTTTCATTCTCATCAGAGGCTTATAAAAGTTCGCTAGTGCTACAAAATATTGTCCATGTAAGGATATTACAACTACAACCGAATACTACTAATTTTTTTGAAATTTCGAGAGGGAAAAGAAATAGATATGGCAAATTAAATAAACCGTTCCCATCTCTAATAATTCAAATAAAAGTGTATACTATACTATATTATAATATTTGAAGAATATAATCATAAAGTCATTATATATTAACTAACAGATCAGAAAATAAATAACTCATAGTGAAATTAGCGAATATTACTGATTTTAACCGTTTACTTTTCATTAACTGAATGCTTTTTGAAAAGTGTTTTTGAAAGAATAATTTCTCTGATTTAAAAAGAAAATTTTCCGACACCATTTTAATGTTCTTTAATTTAAAACACTGAGTTATGAAACGTAATGGGGAAGTTGTATTTTATAACTACTTCCATAGTGGAAATCTTCTCTAATGCACATTTGACAACATTTCCTGAAGAATTCGTTGACTTCATTAAAAAAAAAATGGAAAACACAGTTCGTTTTTCTGATAACGGCTTGGTTAACTGAGACTTTGGTTGATACTGGAACCGTATAATCGTGGCTCTACTATACACTGAACTTGAGATACTACACCAGGATTTTATACGTTGCTTGCAACAAACTAAAGATTTACTAATTGACAAAGATTCAAATATTATGCCTGAGAACATATGTTAAAATTTTAAATATTCTTCAAAATTCAGTAATTGCAATTTTAAATTCTTTTCTGATATTCTTATACTAATTTTAATATTCTAAATTTCAATTTTAAAATTTTGAATTTAGTTTACTATCGTGGACTAATGTATTTACCATATACTGGGCACACCAAAGCTATATATGATTTTTATATTAAAGAATTAAAAAACAAACTTAACTAAAAGGCTGAATTTATACTAAGAGTTCACTAATTAAACTTCTGCCTCAGGTCTCTTTCTATAATTTTTTTAATTATAAATGCATTTACTATTTTTTTAATTTTTGAATCGACTTATTTTAGCTAATGGCAACTAACCTTGTTTTTCTTAAAATAATGAAATATCCAAAGAAAAAAATCACCTTGAAAAACATTTCGATTCTTGTAGTAGCTTTGAAAAGCATATATACAACAAACCTGTTCTAAAATATTAAATTTCCATTACAAATCGCATATTTTCAATAAAATTTCGAAAAATTAAAAATTGGACTATATATTTCTTTGAAAATGGAAAATTGAAGTTTTCAAAACGTTTATTTTCTAATATAGTGGGAAAACCATTTTCACATTTTACTAGATTCATGCTATATCTTTAAAATTATCGTTAGTTAGGGGTTAATCGGATGCTCTCACTTAACTGGTATTAGTGGGAAAAGAGGGGGAGCAATATGAACGATTGACAGGATGGTAGACAATGGATCCCTTCACAATATATTTTATATTTTCATTCAGAATGTGCAATTATTTTATACAGACATTCAAAATATGAAGAAACAGAATATCGAAAATGAACGCGTGCATGAAAAGTAATTTATATATTTTATTTTTGACTAATCATTACCATTATACCTATTGTAGTTCAAAACATTAATATAATGAATACGTTAAAGAATATTTTTTTAATTATGCTAATTTGAAGTTATAATAAAATTAAGTAATATCTTAAAGCATGACGTGAAAAAAAATTTCCGGCCCATTTCATTACCCTTCTCTATATTGCCGAGAAATTGAGAATTGTTGAAAAATAAATTAATATAATTGTCTGGCAGTTTTCATTTCATCAAGGAAAAGTCTTAAAGTGGCTAAAATCTACTGTTTTGCATAATTTTAAAAATGTCTATGCTTATTAGGCCATTAGGTGTTATATACTCTGTTTTTCAAAAATAATGAAATGAAATTAGTAAAATTAGTTTAATATGCAATTTTTGATATCTAATCGTCACCATATTCTTTACATATGACATTGTCGATGAATTAAAACAGTTCGATGCATATATATTATAAAAGGTTATTTAAAAGTAAAATTAGTATCCGCTTCATTCATTACTTTTTATTTGTTTATAATAACCCATTGAAACCTAAGCTCCAAAACTAGATTATCATTTGTTAGTAAATAACTAAAGGCAAATGTACAGAAAATAATAAAAATTTAAAAAAACAGCTACTAAAATATCTTAAACTTTTTGAACTATATTTTACTTCTCACTATTTCTTCGCATTACCCTTTGGATTTTGTATCTTCGGCAGAAATCTGCCATTGAACCTTCACACCTTTCTCAAAATAAAAATTTAATTGAAAGGTGAATGTGAATTCCCAGTAAAGAAGAAAAAAAAATCGAAATATCAATGTATGAATCAAATTTCCATTTGTAGAGAATCGTATATAAATCATGTTTAGATCCCCTCACCAAAAATTTAATTGAATGGTGAATGTAAATTCTCAATAAAGAATTAAAAAAATCGAAATATCAATGCATGAATCAAATTTCCATTTAGAGAGAATCGTATATTAATCATGTTCAGATCCTCTCTCCAAAAAACAAACGTAGGATAAAAGATAAAAATAGATTCAACAACATTCGCAGTCAGAATATTTTAAATGAATATTATCCGAAACTACTACTTGTTGTTTTTTCTCTGAAACTTACTTGTTTGCTTTAAAGAATAAGTGTTTGATTTTGTCACTGGCTTTAAATGCATGCTTTGTTCTTTGTGAAATATTTCACGGTTTTAATATTTAACAAATTTGATATGAACTACTTCTAAATAATTTTTCTTTACGTTCTAATTCTTCTGAATACATTCTTTACAATTGTTATTCTGTATGAAAATTTGTCAGAGTCGTGAATTGACATTAATTCAATTTTACTGATTTCATGACAGTCAACATATTAACAAGCTCCTTGCTAAATGTTTTTTGTTCATTTTAAGGATTAGATCTGTAATGTCCTAGTTCTACTATAAATCAGACTTCCAGGAATCATCCTGTGAGAAGGTAAAATTTCCGTGAAAAATAAATAAACGCAAAGATATTTTAATAATTGAAAGCTTTTCTTAACGAACTCTAACTTTGTTACTTTATATAACCTTGTTTTTTATTCTAATCAATGATATTCTAATTTTGAAGCTAAGTTTATCAATCTATTTACCATAAACAGGAAAAGTTTATATGCTTTTAAATCTAAATAATCTTTTGCGGTGCATATACATCGAATCGTTGCAATTCATTGAGAAGACAATGTACAACGATTATAGCGATAATTTGGAATTAAGAACTGCACATTAAAAAATAAAATTCATGAAATTAGTTTAATGTTTTGTTTCTTTTCTAGGAAATTTTAGGTCGATTGTGATGAAATAATTTTTACTTTTAAGAAGTTGAGTACTTAATAGATAAAATTTGTTTAAAATAAACGAAGAGTGAAATTTTCTTCACTTTTTAAGGCTTAAACTCTTTGAGTGAGTGGAGAATATTCAGTTTTATTTAATTTTACTCCTCGTTTCATTTCTCACCAGTTCGCAACTTTCAGCGATACAGCTACATGAAAAAAAAAACCCTTTTTTTTTGGCCCACTCAACTGGTGTAAATAGTATAAGAAATATAGTTTTTGGAATAAAAATAAAATACCTTGAAATGTTTTTAACTTTTAAAATTTTTAACCTCTTCTCGTCACCGACTACCAATCATTTTTTAGTTAATTTGAAATATCAAAATTTTTTTTGACAGTAAGGAGTAGAATAAGAATATGCCGATTTAAAGAGTTATCTTACAAATATTTTTATCGCTATTTATCTTTAAAAAACAAACAAATAAGTAGTGCTGGAATACCGTTCTGGTTCTACTGTCATTATTATGTTGTGTAACCCCAGAGTTCTTTTTACAGCCATGCCTTCCTTGTCTGTCATAATCTGTATTATTTTTCTACGTTTCTCTACAATCGATTTTCTTTTTCTGCTCGTTGTTTTACGTGTTCTTCTTTACATTCATAGACAGTAACTGTTCTACCCTTGTTATTTAATACTTCAGATACACACATTTATTTAACTTAAACTATTTCATGCTTATAGAGAGGAACTTTTATATCAATTTTTCATTCACTTTCTGGCAGTATAGTTTTGAAATTTTATGCATTTATTTGTTCTCAATGGTTGTACCCAATATCAGTATTTTCAGATCATATATTAGTTAATCGATTCATTATCTCTGATTGTGGTGTCCCATGAGTAAATATGAAAACATTTGATTTCAAGTTCCCATCATATTTATAATAATGAATTATAAAGCAAAAGGTAGAAAATATTTTTTAAATTATTTTTTGTTCATTAATAAGATACGTATTTAAAAAAAAACAGTTTTATCATATTTATTTTTATTTTGTTCTTCAGATAGCGTTTATTTTAACAAACTATCTAGAAACTTATGTTATTTGCAAATTCTTACTGAATATATTTCGATTTGCATACACTTTTTTGATACACTTTTTAAATTTATATCTCAAATTTTACTATTATGGAGTACTTAAAATCTTATAATTGTGTGTTACAACAAAGTTTGTTTGAAGAAAAAAAATTATGCAACACTTAAATCATAATTCAAAGCAAGATCACTATATTTATCTCATAATGAAAGCATTTCTCTTCATTCTTCACTTCTTATTACTTGCTGTTGCTGCAATGAATTAGATATAGCTCCTAAAATCATACGATATATTTTTTCATTGAATGTTGTTTTTCATAGAAATGATGACTTATAATGATGAAGAGATATACATTTCAAAAGTTAACAAAAAAGTAATTCAAAATTATCAAAAAAGTTGAGATTTTTTATGATACTTACGCTGACATTTTTTGACAGGTTGAATGACTCGGCCGTTTTCCTCAAATAATTAGCAATCCCTGTTTCGAGTTCTTTTAAAGCAATACTATTCTCTCGTGCATCTCTCACTTGAAGAATGGAATAAATTTGATCTTTTATGTCAGACAACGTATTTTGAACGGACCTAAATGAGAGCTTTTAGGAAAGAAATTCCATTATTATAAAAATTTATAAAAAAATTGAATCATAAAAATAAAACTGCACTAAAAAAATTTCATTATAATAATGAACTGATGTAAACAAAAAAATATCATAGTAATGATATGGAAATAAAATTAATCAAACATTGTTGAATAGCTGATATAAGTCAATTCACATGACGTCACAACTATATGACAAACATAACTACGCAGGCTATTTGTCATTAACTGCACGTTGTCTTACGTTTTGCTGTGACATCACATTTTTCTTCCTGCAAAATTTGAAATTTTGAGCGAATGCCAAAATTAAATTGACCCTGCATATTTGATGATGCACAACCTTAACGTCATTGATAAATACTTAATCACATAAAAATATTGATGATGCATATTTGATGATGCATAACCTCAACATCATTGATAAATACTTAATCACATAAAAATGGTGCTGAGAATAGTGCATGTGACATGAACTATAAGATCCATCTTAAAATTATTCTGCTTTTTAAGTATTTATTTTTTATAATTCCCTAGAACACGGCTTTCAAAACAGCATACTTGCATTATAATGTCTTTCTTTAAATCATTACATCCATTTTAAATATCATCATTTGATAGAATTTGAAAGAAGAAAGTATAGTTATATATATGTTGTCTTTCTACGACTGATCAGACTTGGTATGACCAGCAAGCTAAGCAAACTCTTAATCTATGCACATCATAGATTTTTACTTACCCTGGATAATTTACAAATATACAAGTTTTAAATAAAGCTTCGCCCATCAAGCGCAATTTGGTTAAAAAAAATCTACAGATATATATCTAAGCACAATATACAACAGCGATTTGCTAGTTAGCACTTATATAATGACTATTTTTATTTAATGGCGCTGTTATCAAACCATTCAACACACTTCGTAACAGTTTTCGAACCATTATAATAACAGAATAGCTAAGAAAAAACTTAAAGGCAACTTTATCAAGTAATTGGGTCAGTTCATACTCGCATGATACATACGTGTCAAATGTGTTGAGGCTATTGAATTTTGAAATTCAAGAAGCGTTTTTGAAGTAGGATAAAGCACAGAGTAAAAGGGCATACTCTACGAGAGTACGAGAAATACGAGATGGCAAGCGCAGTTACTTTCATCATATGACTCAGACGTTACACAAAATGATTTTACTGACTGCTTGATGCACGGAACAAATGGTGAACAAAGATAAAGGTTAAAAACACTATTTGTATAAACCGATTAATTTTGTTTACTTGAATATTTCTGAATTTAATCAATAATTTGGGAATTCAAATCATTGTTAGCAATAGGAAAATGTCTATAATTATTACAATTAAAAATTGGATTTTGTATTGGAAAATAATTTTATTGTATTTCATAAAGAGTTTGCCCAAAGCTTTTAACGTACAACAACGCCTGGCTTTATTGAATTTCAAAATTTCGTTCGTATTCTGCTATCAATTGAAACGGTTAAAACATTTCATGTTAGACAATAATGGCAAAACTATCTAAATACGCTGAATGATTTACAAAAAAAGTTTGTTGTGAAAGGATAAGAAATAGAGAAATACTATTTTCTAAGTAAAAATAAAGAAGTTTATTGAAATTAAAACTATCTGTTATGTTTACTTCCTTTTTAATTTTATGAGGTTATTTTGAATCTTTAAATAGCAGTCATCTCCAATGGACCCTTACTATTTGATCATTGCAGAATTTATCCTTAGATTTTTTTGTTTATACTATCCGCCTTTGGCGATCAGCTGTTAGTCCACCATCTACATATTTAACCCTCTCATTCCTAGGATCCTTTCAGTTCAGACTTAGAATATGGGAATACCGGAGATTCTCTTTCAAAGATAAGAAAAATCCCCCCCCCCTTCAAGAACTGAAATGACAATCCATGTTCTTAAGGGTTGTTATATAAGAGGTCTCCACTTATCTGATAGCTATTAAGCAAGTCCATGCTCGAGCATCCTTCTTAGAAAATTAGAACAAAACAAGCGCTATCTAATCAATCACACGGACCATCAATCTTAACGAAAGGGGCAGGAATTTTGCACTGATATGCAAGCGACACGAGTGGGCTCTGTAACTTCGTTGAGCGGGCATTTGCAGTTTTTCTGTATTGATAAAGTTAAAAAAAACTGATAAAACTATAGAACCATTGCCCCAGTCACAAATACTTTACCGATTATACCAAGTGTTATTTTATTTTAAGGATATCAATGGGCAAATTTATCAAGTATAATTAATCAGTTCATATACTTTAATTACGTTCATTTAGTTATTAGAATATTTTTAAATACTGAACGTCCATTTCACTAATATTGTGTAAATCATGGATGCCAAAAAAAATCTAGAATTATAATAAATAAACAAATACATATTCATAAAGTTGATAGAATAAAAAATATTAAAAAAATAAAAAGTCATTGAAAAAATGTGCTGAAATGGGAAACAAAATTTATTAGTTTATTAAAATAGAGGCCACATAATGTATGCTGCCTAAAACGACAAAATACCCACATCTGCAACTAAGGGACATAATTGCAATGTTCCAGTATTTCTATTTTTCAATTCTCTCTAAAGCTTCTCCACGGCTAAATTCATAACAATTAAAATTTAAAAGCTTTTTTTTTCAAAATAGTATCTGTTAAGTCATTTTGTTGCTTCTATAGTAAACAGAAACTCAAACGAATTTGTAATTATTTGGAAATTCTAAATTCCTCGTATAAATCTCTAACATTGATTTTAATGAAAATTTAAACTTTCCTTCATTTATTATGTCTTGCTGGATAAAACCCATGAAACTGTACAAAAATAAAATATGTACAAAAAAAGAGAGGGCACGAATTTTCAGCATTCAAATTTGTTAGATCGTTTAAATCGCACTTAATAAAATCATTAAAAATGATTGATCAAAATCAGAATTTTGATTGAAGAATTGATGCAAATCTAAAATGTTGTGGACATTTTATATCTTTTAACGCCTTTAAAACAGCGCAATTTTTGTGGAGATATTGAATTGCAATGATATTTTTTTGAACACTCGGTATAAAATCCGTCTCGACTGGGTCAATACATATTCCCAATACAGTAGTATAGCTAACTGAAAATGAAGGAATTGGTTCAAAGTTTCCCTGATTTCAAGGGTTAATGAGACGTTATCAAATCATTAAGAAATCTTGCTGACCTTTTGTTATATTGAATAATTAGAAATCGAAAGCATTCTAAAGCTATTGAGATGTAATTCAATTTACGTTATAAGTTGTTTTGCAAGTAAGTAGTTAAAATGAGTAACTATTCTATTCTGCCTAATAGGAAGCAAATGTAAAACCATTTCCTCACATAATATTAGGAAGTTCGTAAATATTACAAAACGGCGCTTTCTTCTTCAAATAATATGCTGCATAATATTAGAATATTTTTTGCACGCGTTTTGAGTACTTTCCGAAAACATTCATTGTCGGTTAAAAAATTTACTTCAGTATTGGCAATTAAAAATTAATCAGATTTCAGTACTTTGTATTAGCAAAATTTTTTTAATAAAACAGATGAATTAAAGAACATAAAGCAAAATAAAAAGAATTTAAAATATTTAAATTGTATTTGTAATTCATTTTAACCGATTTATAGAGGATTCACAGAAATATTGTAATTGGACATCAAACATACAAAATAGCTTAATAAGCATTTTCATTTAAGACTATTATTTAAATGCTTTATCTATAAAATTCTTTAAAATTCAGGGAATCCGATTCTCTGGAATCATAAGTAACGTCTAGTATTGATTATTTCTATTTAATCCTTGGAGAAAAACAAAATGCCAAGATAAATTTTTGTAAATATTTGGATACTGAAATTCTAATCATTAAAGATAAAACTATGATTTTTAAGATAGGATAAATAAAGACTTGGAGTAATGAAACTCTGTATATTTTAATTAAGTAACAGAAAAGGCATATTCAAACTATGTTATGGCAAAAACAGTTTTTGTGAAACTTACCACAATTACAGAGAACAGGATCTTTGATTTCAATTCATCAGCATTTTGTAAAGGAGGTAAAGCATCTAAAGCGTCCAAAGTGTCGACTCTAGCTTGAGCATATAAGTTCCCATATTGACGAACAAGAGCTGTCGGCCGTTTTTCTCCAAGACAAACATTCTCAAATTTCGCTCCCCTTTCAAGCATCTTTTGAGCTTGCTCAGCAAGTCTGTAAAATTTTTCATTTTTGAATAGTGTTTTAAATTAAAAAAATTTTTTCATTATTCACAACAGTCATCGTCATTTCAAAAATACTTTTGTTAATAACACGTGTTCCGAACAAAATATATGCTAGCTAACGAAACATGAGGAGGTGACTTCTTAAATTGCTTCTTTTCTGTGAGACTGGAAAATTAATTTGAAATCAAACTCCAATGAGACCCCTTCAACATTCACTATGAAAAAGGAGTTTTCTTATTTCCTCTGAATGTACAATATTGGTTGCATTAACTGATTAAAAATATCATCGCCGCACGTGGATGCATCTCCGTTTACATTTTCCCCGTATGGCGTTCTCAATGGATTCTATTACACTAGGGCTCATATTACTCTACTCGTGGACCAATTATACAGCTTTATCAGATATCTTCGAGACACGAGGAGTTTCCTTTGTGATTTCTATGAACTCCCCCTCCCCGAATATTCTATAAAAGTTTTATAAACATGATAATAGAATTAATGAGCTACATCTTTCCAAGGATGTATTCAGTTAAGAGTGTTTCAAAATAAATTTGACCACCGATTTTTAATTACAGTGTTATTTAATGTGATTTTCAGAATTTCTATCAATATGCTGAAGATTTGAAAGACTTATGTTTTAATATACGAATCTAGGTATTGCTTTAAATGCTTTGCATATGCTTTACAATTTGTTATATCACAAAAAAATTCTTAAAATGGTTTGGATCAATTGTATTAGGAAAACTACTTTCAAATTAATTATTCGTCAATAATTTAAATGTAACTAAATATTTTGATATAACCATGGCCTCATAAATGTAGACACGTCTTTTGATTTAATTCATCTTCAAGAGAGAAACATGACAATTGTCAATTGTTTCAATATCCAAGTATCATATACTTGCTGTTGTTTGTTGCACTAATTTGTGTGGTATTGAAATCGGAGATTAGAAAAGGCAGTTATTTCGCTTGCTGACATTTGAATCTGATCTGTCAAACTATTTGCTACATTTAATTGAGAAATATTGAAAATAGAGAATAAAAATAATAAGAGTGAATTGTCGTCGTTTTGTATCTGATTTGCCAAGTGTTTTAGGTGTATAACGATTTCTATAGAAAGTACCAAAAATTGACATATTTCTTTTCAGAATAATGCAATATACATTCATGTTCTTTGATGTAGTGAACTTACCTGCATTTTAATCTTTGTTCACTATCTTGTAAATTCGCAATAGTGCTTTTTGCGCGGTCAAGCTCCGATCGAAGACTTTCAATTTCTTTATTCAAAGCAGCTATTTTCCAGATGCTGCTGTTGCTGTCTGTTGATACAATTGACTGCGTTCCATCTGGAACATGAACTGTAATGGAACATGCTTGCTTTGAATCTGGAGATACCGAGAAAAGCCCTGTTTAAGAAATCTAGCATTAGTGTTGCATTTTTATGGTAAATTTAACATCATAAATAAATTATATTAACATATTCATAAAGAAATTATATCAACATATTATATACAGAAATTATATTAACATTTTCATATAAATGTTCATAAAGAAATTATATTAACGAAATTATAAAATTTAATTATTTTTATTGTTAATAGCCATAAATGATGTTAAAGGATTCAACAAATCCATTCAGCCCCAAATTGGATGCAAAATCTCTCAAGTTATTCTTTCAAATTCTTCAATTTTTGTAAACAAAATTTGTTTAAAAAACAGTCTTGGCTTAAAGGATATCATTCAGATTTGCGAATTATTTTTAATCGGATCTTTATTCTTATTAATTCTTTTTTAATAAATGCTTATTCTTTTAACTTATTTCTTTAAATCTGAGGAGCTTTTGATGGAATGGTTTTGATGGAACTGGGATCGAGAAATGTCTCTCCATTTTAAAAGGGAGGGAAAGAGAAAGAAGTTTATGAAGCCCTTCAGCTATCATTTAAATTATGTCACTGATTAATTTAAATTAATATGATAAAATGTAGTAGATCCCAACTACTCGAACTGATTGGGACTATAATGACGTCGGATAATAGAAAACTTGGTTAAAAAATACATTTTAAACTAGGAGGCCTCTTTTTTCAGTAAATGTTTTCAAAATTGGTTGTTTGAAATTATGAAGATAAGATCGAAGAGTGTTAACATATGACAATTTATTAAATCATTAATAGCTATCAAACTTTTCTAAAAGAGAGTTCGCGAATGTTGCCGATTTCCATTGTTTTTTTGTTTTTTTTTGCATTTTCCCTGTGATTATTTAAGAGTGTTCCAAAAAGAATATTTCTCTCTTCTAATCAACTCGAAACTTTCCAGCACATTCACATGAAATTTTGTCATGAAAATATACGGAATTTGCGCAAATCATTATTGAAGTTCTTGAGAACGAAATTGTGCTTTTTACATATTTTTTGAAAAAAATTAACTGTATTGAGTCATAAAAATCACTGTCAATTTTAATTTCTTTTTTTTCAGCAATATAAAGGAAATTTGTTCATATCATTATTAACGTTTTTAAGAATGGAACTATATCTTTTTCTGTAAACTTCTTGGGTTGCAAAATACGTCTCGATAAAATTCTTTTATAAGTCTTCGCATTAGGAAAATCTGCTCAAGTGCCAACTTTAAAATACGCTTCTTAAAAATACGTTTTATTTGATAAAAAATAAATTGTAATGCATGATTCGATTTTCTGTTACTGCCTCTACTAACAGAAATCTCAATTAACATAGGATCGGATAATAGAAGTTTAAGGTTAGAAATACAGGAGATCCATACCCACTTTTCATCATCATTTAAGAGTAAAAATTATACTCGTAATATTTGTACAGTATCAAATGAACAGTACAAAAGAGTTTTAGGATTTCAAAAATATAAATTGTGATAAAAAATGTTTCATAGAATTAAAGATTCTTTTACCGAAAAAATTATCAAAACATAAAAACTTTAGTTTTTATCTTCAAGGCAAAATTAGAAGTACGATTAATTTTACGTAGAGTTTCGATCATGAATTTTTGTAAAAAATGTTCTTGTAATCGTGCTAAATAACTTTATTTGGATGACAAATATATGGGACTGTTTTGAAAAGTTTATTGAAGCCACATATTCACAGTTACCATATTTAATTTTACACGAACATACTATATTATATATATGAATAGGATTCTAGTCAGGATAATAAATTTCACAATGAAAATCAGCCTGAATATTAAAGTATTGCAGTGACAAACTATCCATTTATCTGCGGAAAATGCATCAATAAAGCATTCAGTTTTTTCACTTACCCTGTTAATGATCCTTAAATAACTACCCTGTTGAAAATAAATAATTGCAATACATAGAAAAATTTCTATCGTATTCAATAATTACACCTATGTACGATAAATTGATGATTTATCTAGCCAAGCATTCCTTAATCATGTCCTTTATTCAGAAAAAAATTAATAAAATGGGGAACTTATCGAAATAAATAAAAAGCCTGGAAGTTTGATTCATCTATGTATATCCTTTAAAACATCTGGATAGTGATACATTTTCTAAAATACAAGATTCATTTCTAGATTTGTTCAACTTAATTTTTTTTATTCAAACAGAAGATTAGTTTATTGTTTGAATAATGACTCTGATAATTTTAATCATGTCATGCAATAATGAATCAAAAGATTTGAAAGATTATAATTTAATGTATAGATTTATATCTTCTATAATTGCGAATTCCATAATATATTATAATTAACAATTCTAAGAAACACTTTAAAAATATGCGATAGAAGTTATGCTTCTGTCGTAAAAAGTCTTAAAAAATAATCTAGGGACCTTAAAAAATAATCTAGGGAACAGCTGCTTCTATTTTTAATTACTGATATTGACTAATTTTTATACTTTACCAGTTTTCTACTTTCTCGTATACGAAGAGTGCAAAGAAAGTATTGTAATCGTGATAAAATTTGAACTCCAGATTTTAAAGAATCTCCACGCTTCAGACCTTCCTGAGTTCGAAAAACACGTTTTTGAAATCGTGCCTGTCTGTAATCATAACTCAAAAACGTTTTGAGCTAGTTGGATGAAATTTAGTATATAGTCTATTCTAAATTTGTAGATTTTTATCAAATTTTGAATGAAATTATTCAGATGTCTGGATGTCCACATATAAGTTAACTTGATAATTACAAGATGAAGGAAGCTGAATGAATAAAATTTAGTTCACAATTTTAACATATAAAAGGTAGATATGTATCAAAGTTGGAACAAAGTCCATCAACTGGTTTTTGTACTTTCACAATCATATAAGCACGATAATTCAAAAATAAAGTGACGTAAATAAATACATGGTATTTGGTATATGCTTTTGTAACTACAATTCTATTCTGTGTCAGATGTTGATTTTAAACACCCAGGAATAAGAGCATCCAAAATACATATTCGAGTTTCTGTTAATAATATATTAAGAGCATCCCAGTGATTAATCGCCAAAAGCTCTCGAAAGATCGCACCTTAATGGGCTCTTTCATAGTTATTATTTGCCAGTGGCATATAGATAATAATACACAAGTATATTTATTAGAGAATATGTGAGAAAGTTTCGAGGAGACCACTCTCGCTATTTAGCGTTTTAAATTATGTTTCATTGCGACGAAGATTTTCATCGCCGGATTAATTTTGCGAATACATTTGTGTTCCATTTTTTTCTCGTTGCCTACTTCTGGCACAATCCATAGGTTTGGAAACTTGAGAAATCTCAAAAGAAGCAAGACATATGACCTTTTAAACAGGGAATGCTTTATTTTCTGGGCATATTTTAGGTATATTCCTATAGGAAGACTACCTATTTTTTATTTTCTTACTTAAATTCATGATCTTACTATTGGTTCCATTCCTGAGAACAGGCTTTTGCTTATTCCGAGATGATTTGCTGCCCTCACTCGAATAAATGTCTGGACTGCATCCACTGCTACTGCTTCTGCTGTTGACACGAACTGAAAGAAAAGGGAGAAAATAAATTTAGGTAAAAGAAAAAAAAAGTGCCAAAGTATCCAAATTTATCGTTTGAATATAAAATTAAATTTCGATATACATATTCATATTTATTCTGCAGTTCGTCGCCTGTTATCAAAGTAAAGTATGTAGTATTAAGCTGCAGGGTAAAGATCTGTTATTAATTGGAGTTCGAAAATGCAAGAAGCTAATAAATAATTGCATGTTTCATTTTATTATAGATACCATAAAATTCATCTAATTATCATTTATTGAGAAATTTGACAGCTTTTGTTCTCTGTTTGGCTAGCGGTAAAAAGTGCAGCCTAGAGTTGACTGACTTAAAGTTAAAATACACCACAAAAAATTAAACAGTCATCAGAATTTGGGTAAATAAATTGATAGAGGCAATTCGTAAAAATATGTTGTAAGCATTTATTTCTGAAAAGATATACAAGGATTCAACTATTTAATATATTATCAATGAACTACATTGAAAATGACAAAACCGAATACCGACAAAATACCGAACCGACGAAGTGCACACAGAATCATTGGAATAGGGAGGATGAATAACACAAGTTGAATGATTTTCCCCTTGTTAACAAGTGAAAGAGTATCCAGGGCATGATTTTTATAACCCATTCTTATATTTCGCCTTTAAAGAGAGGAATAAACACACTGATGTTTTGTCTGAATGGCTTCCCCTAAGACCAGCGCCCGGGCCATCACTACATCCCTCCTTTCCCCTGCTTCACAAAAGGTTTTAATGCATCTTTAGAAGGGCTATTTTCCATTCAAAGAAATTAAGGTTTCCCGAACCAACAATGGCTTCATTTAGGTTAAAAACTATCTTTTGTCTGCATATTTAATATTTCAAAAGTTTTTAATTCAAGCAGCAATGTTATGAATTAACGATAAATGAAATAAATAAGTTAATTGAATAAGTAAGTGGAAAACTGAATTAGATCAAATGTGCTAATGAGTAAATTAAGTTAATAAGCACACGTCATTTCGAGTATATTTAAAAAAAATTTAGGTTAATGTTTTGTCCATAAAAAATTACTGCTTCCATTTTTATGATAAAACCACTTGTATAATTTCAGCTTTTCTTTTCTTTAAAATAATTATTTGAAAGAGTCAATTATCAAAAATATTTGTCAAACGAAATAATTCTAATTATATTAAGGTGACTGGATAATACATTTTATTGAAATTTATTTTCAACTGTTGGAATAGACAGTTATTTTCAATCAAGATCAGATGTTAAAACAACTCAACAGCTAGCACTACACACATACAAAATACCACTCTTTAGGTATTTTTATAAACTAACTTCGTAGGTATAACAACTTGAGAAAGTACTGATGAAAATATAGATTAAGTCCTTGCAGTAATTTAACTCGTGATTACAATAATCGAAATACAGCAAATAAATGGATTTTACATTATTATATTGTGTTAATAAAGTTGATGATTAAATTAAAACTCTAGAAAAACTAAGAGATGGATAAGATTTATAACATTTTATTTTTCAACTCATGCCAATTCCTTAATCTTGATAGAGTCGTGAATTTTGCTTTTTAATTTTCTGACTTACTATTAATATGAATATATTTCGACTTTAAAGTTAGTTTCTATGCCAACATTAGTTGAAGGAAGTAACTTGTAATTTCTTGATTTAAGCTAAGCTATAAACTATTTGTCTGAGAGTTATGATTTCAAAACATTTGATCAACCAGCATTCGAAACAATGCCAAGTTAAGAATGCAATCAGATTAGAAAGTCCGTGATTTCTTCTTAAATCCGATTATATTTTCTTCTGTCGCACTTTAATCTTAAAATAAAAGGCGAAAAACAAAAAGAGTGCATGAACTTTGCTATTTCTAACAGAATTTTCGAATTATAGTTCTTAATAAGATTTTATTTAAGAAGCAGTATATATTACTGACCTTGACTTTTTGTTATGAAAGATAAATACATTATTAGATTTCTGATATTATTATGTAAGTTTTTGTTGAAGGATGAATTTCCAGGTAGGCTTTAAAATTGATCCAAATCTCGAAAGTATATTGTATATAGGAAAGTTCTCATGAGTACCACAAAAGTTGAAGCCATATTTCAAAATATATGAATATATACAAGCGATTCTATAATAGAAATGTGCAAGCATTTCTTGAAAATTTAAATCGAAAGATAAATGTAGCTCAATGGTCAGTTATAATTATTTGCTATTACATAATTTTAGCAATAATTATTATTTTGTAATGGAATTATCAGCTTACAATTATTAGTTGGCGATGATTATTAAAACAGTTAAATTATCTAATATATATTTAATAATAAAATATACATAATGCATATAATGGAATTAGATATGATTATATTAATTACTATGAGTTATGGGTTCGAAAGAATACCCCTGCTTAACAAATTTTTGATCATAAGTAGTTATGGATTTCCTGTAATTTCAAATATGTATCCGAAAAAAAATACACATTTTTTTCAAACAAAATTCTGTACAATACATTTTACGAACATAAAATTTGATGGCAAATATGGACAGAAAATGGAATCCTTCATAATCAGGTGCATTGCGCTAATTTTATTTAGGAATTAATTGCACACCTTTAAGGTAAAAATCACGTGAAGTCACAGCATCTTGTAAAATAAATAATTCGTTCATACTTTGTTTCAGCCTATCTCAGGCCTGAAATTTTTATATGCGATTTTATTGATTTCATTGCTGTAGGAGGAAGGATTGCTTTGCTCTTTATGATTTTTTTTTCTTTCACGAAAATAGTCGCTGAAATGAAAATAACAATGCAAATTACAAATATATATGATAAAGTTACCAAATATTGTATAGTTTTTTGTGTGGTTTTAAATACATTTGTAAAACTTCTATGAGAATAAAGTATCTGTTACGAAGTTTGCACTTAACCCAATTCATATTCGAAGAATAGTCAATTCTCTTTATCTGCTTAGTAGATTATCCGGAGTTATGAATCGGAAGTGTCTTTAATGAAACTTCAAATCAAGAAAATAAACCATCAACTTGAAAAGTATGGAAACTTACTGTTAATGATGTCATAATTGAATGTATAAGCTACTTACTGACTTAACTATCCATTGCAATTAATTTTTCGAAAGAATATTCGAATTTGTCTCTTTTTTTGGTCGTTTTACGGGTTTATCGTCAGAACTCGCTTTTCCGTTGTTGCTAGGAATAAAAGGGAGTTTATCTTTTCCCCAATTCCCAATTCAATTTCATCTCAATACCACGGATAAGCGGGAGGTTATTGTTCCTTTTTTGTCAAGTTCGACTAATGCAAGAGTGCTTATTGTATCATCACGTTTCTAAAAATACTCCCCCTCCCCCCCCAAAAAAAAATCACTGAGCCAAAGCTTGCATTCTGTTGAAAAAAATCGATGGTAAGTAATATTTATCTGTTCCGACAGATTGCATTAATGACTTATCACAAATAACAAAATTAGAGATAACTTTTTTACTCTGAGAGGTTCGCATAGCAGCTGCTATAAAGGAATGAAAATGCCTAGAAATATTTAGCTCTTTTTCAGAGATTGAAACAAAGAACATTAATGTATTTGTTAATGCATAAGGTAAGTCATAGGTATCTCTATGGGATATTAAATGATGAGGTACCATTAGGTTTATATTTATTTTCATTTCTCGGAAATAATTTTTTTATGAAGGGATAAAAAATATAATAGGAGAAATATTTGCATGCTTTATTATGCTTATATCTAAAGAATTCAAAAAAGAATTTTAAAATAAACAACCAGTCAAGGCAAGATTTAATGTACTAGAATTTTAATCTATTCAGGAAGTTTTGGATGTAGTTAGTCATAAAAAAAGCATAATTAAAAATCAACATTTGTCAGTATGCATTTTAAACTTTCAATATTTTTACTAAATGAATTTTTGCTTAATTGGAATATAATACTAGAATTGAATATATATTTGAATATAATACCATAATAACTTCCATTATCTCAGAATCAGATTAGCATTCTTATTCGTTCCTGATTACACAAATTGATAAAAGACATAAAATGCTTAATAGAAATAAACTCTTATTGAATAAAAAATAATCTGAAATTACTGAAAACTAAAATTCTTTTAATATACACGATTAAGCAAAAAAGTTATGAAATATTGAAATAACTAATAAGTTTACAGCTGGTCCATTGAAAAATGATAAATTCAAGTTTTTTGTGATGAAACTTTTGTTACTAAAACACTATCACTTCAGAATGTAAAATTCAATATTTAGTGCAAGTTGCTTACTTCTCAGAGACCTTATAGAAAAATATATCACTTTATTGAAAAGAATAAAGGCACCCCAAATCGAGTTTTGTAATGCCAAAAGCCGTTACTAGCTGAAAACTTGAAACAAGCTTTACAAAAAAGTTATTTTTTTGAAATTCCGTTGAACTATAAGAAAAGAAAAAAAGTAACGAACAAAATAAATTTGTTACCAAAATTATGAATAAACATGGTTATTTACCCACATAATTGCCGTGAATATCAGGTATGTTATAATTGGCGGAACAGGTTTCCGGTTCCTTCTTTGAAGACCATTATCGCCAATGATGTGAGATGGACCTTGACATTTGGAAGTTTTGACCTCCTAGCCAGCTTCGCAATTTACCGAAGTGATGAAAATCACTCGGCTCTAAACTGTGTTCTCGTTGAAGAAGCACAAGGGCGTTAGTCAATCGCAACATATGATCTTATACAACGAGTTGGTCAAGTGCTTCGAAAGAAATGGAGGATGCTGAAACCTAGACAACCTATACCAAACAGTAAGCCGAAATTTAGACTTTGGAGGCTGATTATTTAGACATTCGTGTTCCATATTATTTTCTTAAAAAGAAACTCACGAACTTCCAGACTAACGAGGTGCTTCAAAGGAAAATTAAGAAGTGAAGTCTCATATCATTGGTAGCAACCTTCTTTGAAGAAGGGATTGACATTCTGGTTTATCGATAAGTTAAGTGACTGAATCTTCATGGCAATTACGTAGAAGAGTAACCATGTTTGTATATTTTTCCTCCATTGTTATCTTTTTTATAGCCCATTGGAGCCTGTAAAAAAAAAACGATCCTCTTATGTAAAATAATTTTTAAGTTTTAAAATTTCAATTACAGAATAGTTCGAATTCAACTATTGTACAACAAAAAAGTTGCATATTAAATAAGATTTGATAACCTTATTTAAAATTAGTCTTTGGATCTTGAGCAAATATTTTTCTGATATATTAAGCGTATCTGGTGTAAAGAGTAAATCAAATTAATCTTTCATTATCAGTATTTTAAATAGGGGAAATGCTGAAGCAATCTATTTCAAACAAAGATATTTAAGATTTCTAAAATTATCCATGATATAACTCAAACAGTGCGTGGAAAAGACTGTCACGCATTTCTAACCGACTTACGAGTCAAAAGGTTGCATCATTTTTTGTTCAAATATAGTTTCATTGTACAGGATATCGGTTATTAGTTCATAAGTAGTACCTATCCGTAAGTACATATCAAGTAACATAATTCAATTTCATTAGTTTATTAATTCTAAATATAGTAGGAGTTAATTGCATTAATTTTAAAAGCATTTGAATACATTTATATTTACATTATTGAAGATATATTTAAAGGGTTGTAATCCCAGGCTTTACATGTTTTCCTCGATCGACAATTTCTGTGATATCTAACAAGATGAAAATATTGGCGTTGCAAGCAGAAAGTTTGCTTTGTTTAGAACTGAAAACACAACTTGTTTTTTCTCCATACATGTGTAAATTATATATATATTGCATACAGAAAAACAAGTCATCAACATAATGCTCTCAGTAATTCATAACAAATTAACTAGACAATTTTTGAAATCACATCGATTCTGTCATAAAATTCATTTTTTGAATTGTGAATGTGAAGATCAATATATTCTTTATGATCGAGATAAAATAAAAACCATTAAAAAGCGCACTTGATCTAAGCAAGGCGGTCAAGATTATGTTTCAAATCGCTTACGTTAAATAACGTTTCCGAGTTTCGAAATGCGATTGTAATCAGACAAATATTTCCTTGTCAGACGACTCGCGCATTTCATAGATAAGATTGACGTTTAGAGAGGCGATGACCTTTAGCTGTCTGGATTCTTGAACGCGCTTAACTCGAGCGAGATGAAATGATCAACAGGTCTTTTTAGAATCCAGACAGAAACATCAGATATTATATTTTAATATATTAATTGTATTTTAATGAAGCATAGAAGAATTAAAAAACAATTTCCTGTTTTAATCGATTTTTTTTTCTGTTATTAAATGCGGTTTCAAATCATTACATCTTTAAAAGATGGGGATATTTTAATAATTGTATCGAATTACTAATACCCATAATTTCATTTTAAATAAGAAAAATTTTGAACACAATACAGAAGGAAGAATAAGGTTCAGTTTGTGTACGTAATAAATGCCCTATGTGACTTCCCTGGGTCATTCGGGTAACATCCACGCAGTTATCAATTTCACACCAAACACTGAAATACACTCGCAGTTATTGATGCCCATTCTATCGCCACATACATATTTTGCATTTGGCTGTCTAAAATTTCTGAAATTACTTCTTGAGTCTTCATTTTATTGGGAAATGTCGTGGACGTATGTGCTCTTTGCTTGCAGCGGTGAACGAACTTAAAATTTCACATGATAGTGAAATGGATTACTCCATGGATGCTACTCGTGTGATACAAAAGTTTGACCATTCTTTTGTATTATATACAAACATTTTCTCCATGTTTAAAGTCATAACTGGTACAATTGTTTTGAATTACCCTGTAAATATCTAAAAAATATTTTACTCTTTGCACTCGGATAGCCTAATCTCAGGCACTATTCAAGACGGTGCATTATTTTGACATTTGATTTATTTAATTATATTTGATTGATAAAAATACCAACAGAGTGGCAAGGAGATGTAGATTAATTTTGAAGGAAATTCAACTTAAAACAATCATATATATTTACTCATCGGAGCCACAAACAAGTCCTTATATTAGGTGATTAATTATACTTCGAATTACTTTTTCGAAGGCAAAGAGTTAAATATCAAAAAGTTGGATAATAGATTCATTTTGCGAACCCTTATAGTTACGTGTTTATTTTAATTTAATTATATTAAGCCTCCATTTTGAAGCAACACGAGGACTATTTGGGATCTGTCCTCGTTATTTTTAATTGTATTCAGGTGACAAGAATGAAACCTAAGCCAGTATCCCCGTAACTTCCTCCCCAAGTTCCGCTTCCCACCATCTCTGACCCTTTGAGTCAGATTTAATGAGTCCCTAGACCACATAATTGGCGAAGTTTTGTTGGAATCGGATCTCCGGCTCTCCTGAGACCTTATTGCCGGGAAACGCAATCACACGATACACTTAGCTGCGAATGCCTTCTAATAGCCCATTTGTTTTATGCCTTTCAGTTTCAAGGTATGAATGCTAGAATTAAATTGGCCTGACGCAGCTGACGTATAACATGAGCCTGAATCGATTCATTAAAGATGAAATTCCTAAAAATAACTTAGGAGAGCAGCCACAAGGTCTATTTGATAATTGAACTTCGCAGTTTTTAATCTTTGGTTATATGTTACCCCCCCCCCCCTTCTAGACTGCCGTTCTACACTAGATAGTAAGAATTTCAAATGACGATTAATCTTTACAGGAATCTTTGGGATAGTTTATTGATTGCATGTACATACATATATATTTATTTTTGTAAATACAATGTAATTATACAATAGTTTGTGTCTTTCCATCATATCTCTTTACCCCTTTCACTGCTAACCCGGCCCAACCCGACTTTGAAAGTCCGATATTAATAGGCCGGTTTCTGTTTCAAACGAGGGATACAGGATGTGAACAATTTATCACTATTGGTGGCTTTGCTTTACATCTTGAATTCTTCATTTGAATAAAGAAACTGGACCCCAAATGGTTAAATAGTATAGAACCTGCATGACCGGGTTGGGTTAGATTAGTAGTGAGAGGACTCAAGATAGAGCTGAAGTATATTCTGAATAATTCTTTATCGAGTTAGCAATGCATGTGCAGCCTTTATCATGTTCACTGTCACGATTTACGCCTGTAATTCACACATCCGATTCACATTCAGACACGGTGTAAGTGGGCAGACAACTTGTTAAAGCATTTTTAAATTACCTGAATTATCGCAAATTTCAGAACTACACCTGTGAGAAGACTTCTGACATACAACATAAACGTCACAAGATCTTCATACATGGCACATGGCAGAGTTGTTGTGTTCCAGTAGAGAATCAGGGCTCTGCGGTTCTGCAGCCGAGATTCTGCCACCAGAACACTGCGGTGCCACACCGAATTAATGAAGTAAACTTTCAAGTGCTCTCTTTATGGCATGTATTTACATTTTAGTGCCTTTTTAATTACTTGATATATTCAACAATAAATTGTTTCTAATTTAATGTTTTGTTTCCAATCTTTTATAGCTAATGTTCCGAATAATAAATACAACAAAGATTCGACTTACAATCTGTTAATAAATTTCCGCTAAGTCACTAATAGATTATCTCACCATATAAGTTTGGTTAAGGCATTTATAACGAGTTTTTTTCACGCTTCATAGTTTCTTTCATGCTTCATATTGTGCATGCGCATATTGTTTCTAAGCTTGGATTATTTATTTTCATCCAAAATTGCTTGTCATACTTTTCATAATAGAAGAATAGAATAAAAATTACGAAAGTTTCTTTCACATTTTATCATAAATGCTACATGTTTGGATTATGTGTGAAAGTAAAAATTTTAAGAAAGAAATTGAAAAGTTTGCTTCAACCGAAATAAAAAAAAAAATGATTAAGATAATATTTCGAATAACGGAAAATTGTAAGTTTTTTCTTGATAAAATGATCATTTCGATATGATCTACTACTACATTGAGCTATTAGTCCTTATTCCTTTTAAAGAAAATTTCCAAATTTTAAATATTTTCTTTTCGGGACTCATACAATTTAGTCATTTCTGTTTTTAAAAGGGCTCATTTCCCTTCTTTTTCCCAACAATATTGGAGACAGAATTACTTTCAGATAATAAATAGTTATGATAGTTTATATGCGATATTACATGAAATAGAATAAATTTTTATTGGAAAACTGTAAAATAAAACAGTTATCTTGCAGATTCTAAAAGCCGATAAAATCAATTCTGAGGCAAGAATTGTAATTTTTAATTTCAAATATATTCTCCTTAAATCAGTTCATTACTGTGATCAGAAGCCAAGATACGTGCTTCCAATTACCACATATTTTCCAATTGCCTCATACTGGGGTGCTTATGAATGGTGCTGCAACTAAGATGGATTAATTAATTTGGAGAAAGAACATTTAGCCAGTTAAGTACATTCGACGCATATACAAGTTAATCCAAATCTTCAATTGGGTGAGTTCGATGTGTAGTTTTTTAACTAATAAAAATGAAATCTTATTCTCTTTATTATGATTTTTTTGCAAAATTTACTATGCAACCTTTTGTACTGCGTTCGATGTGTATATGCGTTGTCGCTTGACTTTCAAAAGGGGAACTTAAAGTCCTTCAAAAGATAAATTTCGCAGTTAACTGGTTAATGAGCCCTCCAGAACATGATCATGCATTTAGATAAATTATAGACTTATTTTCCTACTTATAAAAAGTTTTTAAATCGAAGAAAATTACTTCTTCAAAATTCTTTCAAATACATTAATTCAATGACATTTAGGGTGGTAATTTAAAAGACAAAAATCACATGGAAACCTTTAAGTATCACTTGTCCTTTCCATTTTCATATGGATAGAAATAAATACCCAAATTAAAATATGGCATTTAATTGTAAGTTATATTCGTGTCTCATGTTATTAATAAAAGCACTAACTGATCACGGCTCATTTTCAGTAAATTTCAATCGAATTGCAAAAATGCAAGGAGTGTTTTTTTTTTTTTTTTTTTTTTTTTGTAAATCATGCTTATTAAGAGTGAATTTCCATTTCCCTCCTTTTGCTTCTGAAAATCTTATTTTTCATTAGAAACACGTACCTTTCCCCTCTTCTTACATTCTGATTGCTAGACCATTATAAATTTTGTTTTTTTTTCAATTAAAAAAATGTGGTTTAACAATGTTATATTCAAGAAATTTCTGTCATGAAACGCTTTGTTGATATTAATGAAATATTCCGAAGTCTTCAGTAGTAGAAAGTACTTTAATTATAATAAATGGCATTATCTCTTCTGTTTTCCAAATACCCATCCCTTGTTATCGTGCAAAACATGCTTATGTCTTTGCCTTTTGTAAAAAGAGCATATATTTAATATAAAACATTTTTAATAAAGTATATAGAAAATTAAAACCTCATTTCCTTACTACCCTTTACAGAATTCCTCTACTTGAGCACATAGCAACAATTTCCTATGAATTGACCATTTAGTCCATCAATCATCTACCTAACATGTCTTGACCTTGCCTATCAATATTGCCTCAACTCTTCTGGACACAATAATTAACTTTCATAAGGCTGAATTTTAAAATAGATCAAAAATTCCTTCCTCCTTAGTTCAAGATGCAAAAATTCTGATGTAAAATTTTCAGAAACGGAGATTTATTTTGAATAATTTAGTCATTTGCTGAAGATATTCCGAAGTTTCTGCAAAGTTTGCAACAAATTGCTGAACTATGGATGCTAGATCAAAAAGGTGTAGATTTGTCTAATTCGTAGAATTCATAAAGTACACAAATAACAATTCTTGATTAATTCTACTAATACTTTTTTAAATAGTTTTGGTAAAAATCTGAAAATAGTCTCTTTTTTCAAATAAAATACAAGGAATGTTACTAAGAAGATAAAGATTATCTGTATTTTTTTAAAATACAGATAATCAGAATATTAAGCTAATTATACTTCATTAAACGCTAAAATATTTAATGTACGATAACTAGAATCCAAAGCAAATTCCACTTATTGGTAAAAAAGGTTTTTTTTAAAAATACCCGTTGAAAGTCGGATGGAGTTTATTTATATTAGCTATTGAATTCATTTTTCAATATTTTTAGCAAGTTTTATTTGATAAATTCATTTCAGAGATCACATTTTTGTACAAGTCCATTAAGTTTTTCTCAAACGATCTACTTTGTATATTTGGATCGAATTGTTAACATTTTATTGACTAGTCACGAGTTCAGTCGTGTTGTCAAACCCAAACGTTGCTACCCAATTACAAGTAAACTCGTGATCGTTGCGCTTTTTGTTTCGTGTCAGCATCGTTAAATCAGCCCTCTCCCGAATAATATAATGTCATTGAAAAATCCCAAATCGGTGCAAAGTTCAATAGGCACAGTAAAGGATAACGCCGTTTTATTCTGTAGAAAAACACAGGTAGCAAAACACAGATAAAGCGTACACAAAACAGAATTTGCAATAAATGGCAGCACACAAGCAAGAAATCGGTGATAAATAACCGCAGCATACAACCCTCATAGAACTTTCATATTTACATTCTAAAGAGAATTTGCTTGACTATTCGCTTGAGCTTAGCTAAATTACTACTGATTACACTACAGTATTATAGGTTCCAATGAATGCATACAGAATAGTACCTGACGCTTCCTCCGGTATTTCTACAAGGTTGCAATGTATAATATATCTGGTATTTCTACAACGTTGCATTGATAATGTATCTGGTATTTCTGCAATATTGCAATGATAATGTATCTGGTATTTCTACAACGTTGCAATATATAATGTATATGGTATTTCTACAACGTTACAATATATAATGTATCTGGTATTTCTACAACGTTGCAATATATAATGTATCTGGTATTTCTACAACGTTGCAATGTATAATGTATCT